>PVIY010023433.1:0-39356 GCA_004026745.1 Myrmecophaga tridactyla | reverse complement strand
TTGGCTGAAGAGATTTGAGAAGGCTTCTGGAGCTGGTGGGCTTTGAAGGATGGGGTAGCCTGGAAGAAAGGAGACTGGGAGTGATTAGCTGGGGCCTTTGAGCATGGTGGGTACTGAGGACGGGAGCTTAGCTATTCTCAAATCTGGAGGACTTGTGCAAGGAGGACGAGATCTGATGGGTAAGTACAGGGTAGAAGAGTGTTGAGGGCCTTGAAGTCAGTGCTGTGAGCACTGGAGAAACTAGTGTAGGCTCATGCCACATGTTTACTTCTGTAAATGCTCTGGTATTTGTCTCAATTACCAAAATGTTACACAGTTGGACAATGTGGAAAATGTGGTCTTCCTCAGCAAGCTTCCCTCCATCCCTGTCCTAGTATTTGTGGGCAGAGCTGAGATGGCCGAGGGTGGAAGGGAGAAATGTCCCAGGCAATGGTTAGGGGTTCACAGTGGAAAAGTTGTCCAGAGCCAAAGGTCTCCCTCTGTAAATTGACTGGCTTTTTGATGTTATTAAAGAATGACCGTTGACTTTTCTTTTATGATAATGTATTTTAAGTTTTTCAGGAGTTGTGACCTTTTAGAGCTATATTCTGAAGTATTACTGGATAAAATGATATGGTATTTGCAATTTGTTTCAAAAAATCCTATGGCAAGGTGGGGGCAGTGGGGAAGTCTAGATCACAGGGGTCAGCAAACATTTTCTGTAAAGAGCCAGATAAGTATTTAAGCCTTCACAGGCCATATGGTCTCTGTTACAACTACTATACCATTGTGTAGCACGAAAGCAGCCATTAGCAATATACAAATGAATGAGCATTAAATACTATTTATGGACTCTGAAATTTGAATTTCCCTTAATTTTCACATGGCACTAATTATCATTTTAAAAATTCTTTTCTCAATGCTTTAAAAATGTAAAAACAATTTTAGCTCCTGGGACATATAAAAACAGTCATGGGACTGATCTGGCCTGTGGGCCATAGTTTGCAAACTGCTGGTATACAAGAGACATGATTTACAACCGACCACATTGAAATCGAGAAATGGGTCCATAGAGGTTCATTATAGTAGCCTATTTTGATTACATTTTAGGTTTCCCACAATTTCTGTATATTCTTAAAAAGGGGCTTCTCTCCTTCTTTCTTTGCCCCTCTCACTGGATGGGAAATTGGCCCAGTATCTGACACCCTGACGTTTGCAGGCAGCCCTGCACGAGCTAACAGAGCTGTCAAAGGACCACTTATAAAAAGCCCCCGCACCAGGCCCACCTTCAGGCGAGAGCATTACCTGCCCGTAGTTCCAGGGCCACACAGTGATGAATCTTTCATGACCCTTGTAAACAAAGCCGTAGTCCATCATGACGTACTCCTGCAGCAGCATTTCACTTGGTAGGTAGACATCGTCCTCTGGGAGGGTGAGGGAAACAGAGGGGCCAGAAACCCCAACCAAAAAACAAAACAGAGCAATACAATAAAAAAAACAGTGACGACAGCAGCTTGCCAGGAGAAACAGAAGGTTGCTTGGGAAAATGGCAAAAGGAATTAATACTGAACCCCCTTAAAAGGCTAGGAGCTTTTCTAGAGGCCAGTGATATTATCTGTACTTAAAAAATAGTGATTCTCTAACATGAACAAACTTTGAAAACATTATGCTGAGTGAAATAAGCCAAATGCAAAAGGGCAAACATTGTATGATTCCGCTTATATGAAATATCTAGAATAAGCAACTTCACAGAGACAGAAAGTAGATTAGTGGTTAGCAGGGGCTGGAGAGAGGGAGAATGGGGAGTTATTGCTTAATAAATACAGAGTTTTTCCTCTGAGTGACGAAAAAGATTTGATAATGAATGGTGATGGTTGCATGACATTGTGAATGCAATTAATGCCACTGAATTCCACACTTAATGGTTTAAACGGCAAATTTTATGTAGTATATATACCACACAAAATGTTTTAAATGATAATAAAAAATAAATAAAATGATTATGCTCTTTTCCTGATTGTATAAATCACAGGCTTGTTGTAGAGATTTGGAATATTCCGATGGATGGAAAGAAAACAATGAAAATCAGTCATTCCCACTATCCAGAGATACCTCCTGTTACATTTCAGTATAATCAGGCCACTCTCTCTTTCTGTACACATAACATACATGTAACACAGTTAGTATCATACCATATCCCATATCCTAATTTACTTCACCTAACACACCATGAACATTTTCATCATATAATTAAAAATTCTCTGTAAAGGTAATTCTTCAGGGAGCTCATGGCATTATATTGCACAGGTATACAGCAATTGATCTTCTGTTTCTCAGAAAAACATGGCGGAGCATTCCAAGGGGATCCGTTGGCGATGCAACTTGTGGGCAAGTCCTACCTGCACTCCAAGGGTTAAAGAGTAGGATGAACGTCCCCAGCAGGTAAGTCACACCGGGTCCCCTGCCCTGGGAGATCACCACCGTCAGGGTGTAGGGGCCGATGGCTGCGCTGGCCGGTGTGAAGAGGGAAACCTGGAGCGAGTTCAGGTCCGCAGTGAAGTCTGAAGCACTCCAGACATTCCCATGTTGGGCCGGGGTGGGTAAGAACGTGGCTCGGGTTCCCAGCAGCTCAGAGGGCTCTGGCCCTGTGTAGGAGACCGAGAATCAGGCTCAGAAATCTCTGTGGTGTAAAAAGGGCAACATGTTGCGTATTATTGTACTTATATGAAACTGGTAGATCTGTAGAGACAGAAAATCGTTGCTGTGGCTGGGGGCTGGGGTAATGCAGAGCGACCACAAATCCCTAGAGGGTTTCCTTTTGGGGTGATGAAAATATTCTGGATGTACATAGTGGTCACGGTTGTACAGTCTTGTGAATATACTAAAACCAGTGAATTGTCCACTTTAGCAGAGTGAATTATATGATATGTGAATTTATATAACAATAAAATGTCTTAAAAAAAGGGGGAAAAATCCATATGGTATAATAATAGGGAAAACTGGGTGGTGGGGCAGTAAATGGGAACTCTGTACATTCTGAACATTTTTTCTGTAAACCTACAACTGCTCTAATTTAAAAAAAAATTTTTTTTTTTTTTTAATCTATGTGGTGTGATTCCAGGAGCACTGGAAAGACCCTCACCTCCTCCCACCACTTGCTAATCCTTTTGGCTTAAAGCTTTTCTTAGCCCTTGGGTCTTTGGTTAAGCCACTTAGCTCTCCGGGCATCAGTTTTCTTATCTGTAAAATGGGGATCATAATAGTTCCCACCTGAAAAGACCTGTCATGTGGTAGGACTTCAATGAGATACCCAGTGGGAGGTGCTAGCACCGTGCCTGGTGTAGCTAAGGGCTGGCTGCTGTTACCAGGCCGGCACCGTCGGTGGTGGCCAAATCTTCCCTTGGCAGCGCTGCGAGGGAACTGAGGTGGAGGGTCCTGGGGGGAGGGGAGGAGGGTTCCCAGGAGAAGGCAGGGGAGGGAGGCTCCGAAGGGAAAGGCACGGACCCTGCTGGTGAACTGTGCCGACGTCCGCGTTTTGAGGGAGCCCGCGGGACCCTGGAGCGGGGTGAACTCACCGGTCTCTGCCACGAAGGTGAGGTGGTCGGTCCGGGGCCGGAAGTCCCTGTTGAATTTCAGGACCACGGTGAAGGCCTGGCCGCGGCGGACGATGAGCCGCGTCAGACCCATCTCCAGCGTGTGGTGTTCCTTGTTGTTCCTGGGGCTCTGCAGGTCGACAGAGCGGAGCTCCAAGGCTGTCTCGGGGAGAGGAGAGGACAGGGCTCTGCTCAGGGGTCCCCTGAGCCCTTCGCGGTCATCTCTGTGGCACCTGGCTCTGACTTAGGGTAAGACGCCGGCCCAGCTCCTAGCCCTCCTGCCACCCTGCCCCCTAATTTCAGGACTCGGCCTCCGCAGGCAATTCGGCAGTGCCAGGTCCACGAGCAGAAACGACCATCTCGGCGGGAATTAGCTGTCCTGGAAAGTGGAACGCTTCCAGATGACTGAAACTTAACCCTTGAAGTGCCACAGCATCCTCCTAACCACTCCCAATAACTCTGCCACCGAGCAGCCGTTGCCCGCCCCCTCCTCACCACTTTTGTTGGCAAGCTTTCTAAAAGTCTACTATCCCACTGATATGTGTATGGGCATATTAGAATTTTGTATGTATTAAACTGACGAGCTGACTGCAAGGAGGGACCTCCAGTACTGGGCAAGTTCCCACCTGAGGATACTGGGAGACTCAGGGCTACTGAAGCTTACTTGCTGCTTCCCAGCTGTTGTTCCAGGGATAGGAGGAAGGCACTGACTGCTTCCTGAGGTACTACCGTATGAGTAGGCCTAGTATACGGCTTACAAATACTTAGCACAATGGGCAAGGGTGCCGGCTCTGGAGGTACCCGGCCCTGGCTCTGCCACCGCAGGTTGTGAGCCCTTGGGCAAGTCACTTAGTGTCCCTGGGTCTTAATGTCCTTGCTGAAAAATGGAGACAGTAATATTTCTACCTCCTAGGGTTCATGTGAGCCATGAGGATGCCCATGTAAAGATCTGGGCAGTTCAGTTTTTATTCATTACTAGTTAGTGGTAACAATAATGAAGCCTCAGATTGTGTTTGCTTTGCTCTTTTGCTGGCAATGTTTATGTTGTGCTTGCAGCCAAATTAAAATGCATTGTCTTTCCTCCTTGAAGTACACTGATTTATCTCAGTAGATCTCAGCTGTGGCAATTTTGCCCCCACAGAACATTTGTCAATTTCTGGAGATATTGTGCTGGTTTGAAAGTATTATGTATCCCAGAAAAGCCATGTTTTAATCCTAATTCAATCTTGTGGGGGCAGCTGTTTCTTTTAATCCTAATTCAATACTGTAGGGCAGACACTTTTGATTATATTATCTTCACAGAGATGTTACATACCCAATTGTGGGTATGACCTGTTTGATTAGGTGGAGATGTGATTCCACCCATTCCTGGTGGGTCTTGATTAGTTTACTAGAGTCTTTAAAAGGGGAAACATTTTGAAGAAACTACAGAGCCGACAGAAACTTCAGAGCAGAACTGACACAGATGCAGATACTTGGAGAACAGAGACATGGATGTTTGGAGATGCTTGGAGCCCAGCAGACGCTGCCATGAGATGTTAAGCAAGCCAGAATCTGGAGAGAGCGGAGGGAAGCCAAGAGATGAAACCCAGCACTGGAAAAGTAAAATGAGGAACCCCCACAGGAACAGAGGTTGAAGGCATTGGAGCCCAGGAGCAAGGGACCAGCCACGTGACTACCCAGCTGACAGAGGTGTACCTGACCCATTGATGATTCTTGAATTAAGGTATCTTTCCTTGGATGCCTTTGTTTGGAAATTTTAATAGGCTTAGAAAGGTAAACTTGTAACTTACTAGATTCCCCTTTTTAAAACCGTTCCAGTTCTGGTATATCGCATTATGGCAGCTTGCACACTAAAACAGACATTTTGGTTGTCATGACTCAGGGGAGGGACTGCCTCTCATCTACTGGGTAAAGGCCAAGAGGAAAAAGCCATGCTTGCTCCTGGGCAGTTCTGTGCAGTTTAAACGTCCTAACAGGTGTTTTATGGTTTTCTGCTAAATATGTTCAGCCCATCTTCTTTTCTACCTATCTGGACATTTCTTTTTTTTTTTTTTTTTGGTGGTTGTGATATATTTTTAAATTTATTACGGAAGTTGTAGGTTTATGGGAAAACTATGCAGAAAATACAGAGTTCCTGTATATCCCTCACACCCATCCGGACCTTTTTAAATCTTAATTCTTTCACCAAAAAGCTTTACCTCGCTCCCCTAGCTATATGCCACCTGCAAATTGGCTAAACTGTCTTCCTTGTCTTCATCCAAGTCATTGGTAAGATGGTTCTAAGTTTTAGGACTTAAGTCAGAGGGCAATGGAGTACCAGCAGAGCTTTTTTCAAGGTTAACTCTGGCCCATTAGGAAACAGTCTTTAAGTCTAGTTGTTCAACCTGCTCTGACCTCTGATCCTTTAAGGGAGGAAGTTGGATTTGGTGTTTCTAAATTTTCTTCACATTTTAAAATCAAATCCAGCTTTCATGTTTGCATCTTTCCCAACAAGTTTGTTAAACGTCTGTCTGAAAACAAAAGTCTGTGATGGCCCCTTGAATCCCCCTTCGAGGAACAATCTTTCATAAAAGGGAAGTGCGGATCGACCTGACTTGTTCTGAGTAAAACTACTAGCTCCTAATGATTTCTGCATTCTTTCCTAAGTACTCACAGCGATCTGTTTAATAATATGTTCTAGAATTTCTTCTCATACCTGGTCCACATTAGCCATGGATTAGTGTCTACTGGTAGTTTCTGGAAACCACCTTTTCCTTCTTTTGCAAATCTGAACAAGAGTTGACTATCTTCTTCCACCTTCCTCATTCCTCACCCCTGCTGGTCTGCTAGCTTCCCTCAAATTCCACTTTCTAACTGTTGTTCTATGATCACCTGATTTCCTCATTCCTGGTCCCACACTAGTCACCTGAGCTTCAGTTTCCTTGCCTTTAAAATGAATCTCATAAGCCGAGCTCAATACATATTAACCAGAAGCAATAGCAGTAATGTAAAACATTAAAGAAACAGAATGGCCCAAGAAGGCAAAAATAACCTCACCCGAGAAGCCCAATAGGATAACAAGAAAGAGTTCAGAGAGGACAGCAGAACTTCCAGGAATTCAGAGCCAGAGAGACCCCAGAAAGGGCTGAGGATGAGTGTGTGTGTGAATGCCTTGCTACAGTCCAGAGAAGGAAACTTTAGCCCTGATAAAAAGAGCCTCAGCCCGGATTCATACAGACAAAAGCATATTTAGTGGTTGCCAGGAGCTGAGGGAAGGGAGGAATGGGGAGTCTCACCTTAATAGGTCCCGGGTTTCTCTTTGGGGTGATGAAAATGTTCTGGAATTAGAGTGTGGTGATGGTCGCGCAACATTGTAAGTGTACTAAGTGCCACCAAATCGTACACTTTAAAATGGCTAAAATGGTGCATTTTATGTTCCGTGAATTTTACCAATAATAATAAGAGGAGGAGGAAGAGGAGAATAAATGAAAGAAGGGCAGATTTAGACAAGAAGTCTGGGATTAAGGAGCAGCCCAACCAAGGGGGAAGTATGTGCTGGCACGCAGCCCACCAACCCACAGACACCCTTGGGGTCTACATAGCCTGACCTGGCCAACTGGCCCCAGAAAGGTGAGAAAGTAGAACCGGTGTATGGAATTTCTGCTCCCTATCCAGTCACTCATCTGCTTTGGTGTTTTGTAGCTTTTTATCCTTGTTTCTCCTATTTTCTAGGAAAACATTGATCTTGACAAATTCTGTATTTGTCTCAGCTAAACGATGAAAAGAAAATCTGTCGATATGTCGATTAGGTAAATGAGAGTCCCTAGAGCCCCTGGCAGAATAGAGCAGGGAAGCAGGGGACTGCCTAGGGAAGGCAGTGGGGAGAGTGGGAGGGCCAGGTTCCCACTGAGCTGTTCCCTCCCATCATTCCCTTCCTCTTCCTCAAACAGCCTCCTGAAGTCTGAGTTCATCCACAACCAAGTTATGGAATCATGTTGGTCTCTTTCGCCCTCATCTGTATTATTAATGATTTCATTGACAAGTGTGATTTGGGGGATCCCTTCTTTCCCCTGTACATCAAACTCGTGGCAGTCTGTTTTTCTGAAGTTCTGCTACATTAGCCAGTTATAATTGAGGACTTCCTTTCTTCCCCATCCCCAATTCCAAGATGATATGGCTGTCTTTCTCCCAAGATTCCAGTTGCTTCCACATCAGCAACCAGTTCTTCAGTATTTGTCAGAATTAATTCAGACTCATTGGTCTCTGTAACATTATTACTTTCTTTTTAAAATCTTGTTTTTATCTGATTATAAAAGCAATCATATCTTTGCCAAAAAAGATTCAATCCATACAGAAATGTATGTCAGAGGCAATGAATACAACCCATAGATTTTTTGCATACATACACACTTACACACGCACATGCACACATGTTCTGTTCAGCAACTAACTTCCCTCCCCACCTCACCCACCTTTAACAGTAAATCTTGGCCATCTTTCCTTTGTCAGTATAAATAAAACCACCACATTCTTTTAACTGAATGCATAGCATTCTATTGTTTGGGTATACTGGATGTATTTATTGATGGGCATCTAAATTGTTTCCAAAATTTTGTGGTTACAATGCTGCAGTGGGTGTTACTGAATATACATCTTTAGACCCATGTGCAAGGATTTTTTAAAGTAATACATGAGTTGTAAAGAAACAACTAAATAAGCTATCATATACTCATGCAAGGAATCCTATGCAGTGGTTTAAGAACAAAGCACTTATATTTAGTATGTAAAGAAACATGGATAGACCTCTAAGACATATTATGGAAAAAGTTACAGAATTATATGTACAAAATGATTCCACAATGTTAAAAAAAAACCCTACCATCTGCAGTCTACAATAATATATAGCATATATAGAGAGAGCATATATGTAAATGCATAGAGAAAGGTCTGAAAGCATAAACAGGAAATTAAAATTGGTAATTCCCTCTGGGGCTGGGGCAGGGAGAGGGACCTGGGATTACAGTGGTTGAGCAAAAGAAAATTTAGCCTTGCCTGTAATGTGTTAATTGTCTGAATTAAGAAAATGTTCTAGTCTTTAAACTTTTTAAAGCAATACGTGCTTATTGTGGAAACCTTAGAATATACAGAAGGTAAATCAAACAAATTATTCAAATCTCCCTACTCAGAGATAACTTCTGTTAACATTTAGGTATACATATGGATAGCTGTTTTTCTTTTGCAGATAAATATATTTTTCAGAATTGGGATTAATACATTTTTGTGACTTGCTTTTCCCACTTAATATCACATTATAGCAAAGAGCTAAAAAGCACATGAAAAGATATCCCTCTTCATTAGTTATTAGGGAAATGCAAGTCAAAACCACAATGAGATATCATCTCACACCAAAAAATGACTGCTATTAAACAATCAGGAACCACAAATGTTGGAAAGGGTGTGGAGAAAAGGGTACACCTATTCACTGCTGGTTGGAATGTAAAATGGTAGAGCTGCGGTGGAAGACAGTTTGGTGATTCCTCAGAAAACAAAATATCAGGTTGCCCTACAACCCGGCAATTCTGCTACTCTGGATATACCCAGCAGATCTGAGAGCAGTGACAAACGAGCAGACATTTGCACACCAATATTCATAGCGGTGTTATAAACAATTGCAAAAAGATGGAAACAATCTAAGTGTCCATCAACAGACGAGTGGATAAACAAAATGTGGTATATGCATATGATGGGATATTATGCAGCAGTAAGAAGGAATGAGGGCCTGAAGTATGCTACAACATGGATGAACTTTGAAGACATAATGCTGAGTGAAATAAGCCAGACTCGAAAGACTAGATACTGTATAATTTCATTCATTTGAACCACATAGAAAAGTGTATTAGAATGGCCAGAGGGAAATGCCTGGAACTGTGAAACTGTGACCCATACTATACTTAAAAGTTTGCTCTATAACTACTTGATAAATTAAACTTTAAAATTTATAAATTTTTTGTATATATGTTATTTCTCAATAAAAGACACTTTTAAAATCACATTATAGCTTTTCTCGATATCATTAATTGAATCAAAGCTTGCTTTTAATGGTTACATGACTTTCCATTGCATGGATGTATCATAATTCGCCATTCCACTGTTATTAGGCATTTAGGTTTCCTGATTTTTAGGTTTGTAAAAGGTGATAAATGTCTTTATACAAACACCTTTGTCCACATCTCTGATTACTTCCTTAAGGTAGATTCAAAAGTGAGTTACTAGAGAGGTGCGATGGTGGCTCAGTGGCAGAGTTCTCACCTGCCATGCCAGAGACCCCAGTTCGTTTCCTGGAGCCTGCCCATGCAAAAGAAAAAGTGAATTACTAGATCAAATGCTATAAAGTTTTTAAGGCTCTTGATACAATTTGGGCACTCAGATATCTTACTGGAACCTGAAAATTCAGAGCAAGATCTAAGACATAGGCCTCTGTGTTACCAGCATTTACAAACTTCATGTCTAACCCATTAGTGGTTTGTGATATCACTTTAGAGAGATGCAACCATTATACTTTTTTATGCTGAATATGATAGAAAATATCACAGTGTATCACATACAAAAAAAAACCAAGTATAATTTTATGTGTAACTGGGTCATGATGTAAATTGTGGATCATAGTCAAAATGTTTGAAAGCTACTGGCCTAGATACTGATGGAAGCTTGTCGCATCTCATTTATTCCTGAATGGACTGAAACTTTCATACCTGGATGTACTGAGCCCCCAGGGCAAGGTTCCCTACCCCATATGTAAACTCCCTAAGGCCCTCCTCAACCCCAGTGACTATATATTCAGAAAAGGGACAAGGGGTAAGGGCTCCAAGCATAATTCCATGGGCAGTCAGCTCAAATTCCGCTTCACCCAGGCAGACTTTGGGTTTGGGAATGAAAGGGGAGGAGGAAGAAGGAAGATCTTCCTTTCTATGCCTAAGGTTGCAGTGCAAAGAGAAAACTTTTTTATTCCACTTAAGATAATTATGCATTTCGTTCACTGAAGTGCTTTTCATGTCAAGGAAACAAAGACTTCAGAGAAAGAAAAGGGAGGGAGTTCAAGGAAACAGGAAAAGAAAGCCAAGAGGATCAGGAAGAGACACAACACAGCAAGAAATCAAGCAGAATCAATTAGTAGAAACATGTCAGCACCCACAAGGCTTTCTTGATTTGGCCAAAGTCCCACCGGAGTTACTGACTCTGAATAAGAGAAATAAGCCCCCTCCACATGACTCCTGGCACTGGTTTGACTAATATAAAGTCAAGGGTATAAAAGGATCAAAATATATCCTGATGTATTATCAGCTTAAAAAAATAAAGGAGTCTGCCCGTGGGGAGTTCTGAGATGTGAAGCTCCCAGTGTGGGAGGAACTAAAACCCAAGGTAGGCCTGCTTTGGCAGGCAGCTCATATCTGCACTCGGGCCTTGGCTCAGAGCTACCCAACCCACTGGGGCTTTCTCTGGCCACAAACTAGGATGCCCCCTCCACCCTGTAATCATTGCCACCACAACACCCTCTTTTTTTCCTGCAGAGCACTTAGTATCTAGAATTAGGCCCAGGGAAGCAGAGCCCTTGGCTGTATGCTCAAACTCAGAATCCCCATGCCTAGAATGCAGAGTGGCTCAGAATTGCAGATAATTATGGCTAATCTTCAATGAATATTTATTATGTGCCATCTACCACAGGAAGCCTTTTACATGTATGAAATCATTTGCATTCTCACAATCCCTCTGTGGCAGAGGTGTTGGGATTGTTCCAGAGGTGCAGGAGGTGCAGGACTGAGCTAGAACCCAGACCCAGGTGGGCTGGGTCCAGAGCCTGCTCCCTTAACCTTCACAATCTCCAGCCTTCCTTGGTGGATGCTGAGTGGGTATATGAAGGGAGAGAGGAGTCATTTGGCAGGAGGACAGGGGTGGGGAGTAGGGAGGACAGGGAGAAAAGTCTGAGAGCAGCAGGGGCTGGGATGAGAAGCAGCTTTACCCCAGACTGAGATTCTACTGTTTGATTCAGTAAGTGATAGGTGCATCTGTCCCCGATGGGAGGATAAACTATTATATCTTTCTGAGGACAATTTATCAATATTTATTGATAAATATTCCCCCCCCAAAAGAAAGCCATAAAACATAAGTATCTTTGACCCATAAATTCCTCTTCTAAGAAAATCATCATTGTATACAAAAAGTCTAAGCATGTTCAATGCAACCCCAATATCCCACCCTAAAAGTTAGATACATATATTTCATTACTCTCATATGATGCAGGATGACAACGACAATGACCAACAAAAGAACAAAAACATTGGGGAATTTATTCCTGAGATATTGCAAAGTAAAATAAAGACTTAACACCCCCCCCACACACACACACACTTCTCTGTACAGCTGAAAGGATCCACACAACACAGTGAAAACTACAGTTCCACCCCAACCTCCTCATCCAAGATGCCAGAGAGGCCAAAGCCCTAAGGTAGCTCAGCCACTCACCGCCTGGTCTCTCCCTGCTCTACAATTTCTGAAGCATGTATTTGTCTGTTAATCACCTGCTAGTGTATTGTTCGCTTGAAACATTATTTTCATTTAACAGTGCCTTACATGATTAACTATATCATTTGATTATTTACACCCAGTGCTGTTCTTGCAATTCAAATAGCTGCTGGCATGAAAAAAAAGTTTCTGGCTGGCTACACAGGCTAAATCATTAGTTCCTTTGCAGCATATAAAACAAAGGACTAATATCCATGCCATATCAAAGTTGCTATAAGATTAAGAAAAAAGGCAGTCTTTAGTCAGAGAAATGCATACTAAAACAATTATGAGAGCTCATCTTTGATCTATCAGAAAATACTGAAAACGTTAACAACCTATTTTGTGGAGGTTATATGGAAATGGACTGCCTCATATAGTTATGGTGGGAATTAAAATTCATACAGTATTTTTAAAGAAAATCAGTTGGTGTCCAACAAAATTTAAAGTGCACATTGCCTTTGACCCATCAATTCTTCTTCTAGAAATCTTCAATATAAAAAAATTTGCACACGTAGACAAGGGTATAAGATAATAACAGGAATGACTACGGCTGCATCATTTATATTAGCAAAATATTAGAAACAATCTAACTGCCCTTCAATACGGGGTAGTAATAAATTAAACAAGTTAGCAAATTTATTAAGCAAATTATACCTATATATCCAGAATGGAAAACTATGAAGTCATGACATATTACAAATATGCACTGACATGAAAAGATTTCCAAGATATACGATTTCGTTAAAAAGAGCATGCCATCAAATAATACGTATTATATAATCACATTTGTGTAAAAATAATCTTAAATAGTAGAGTACTCTTTGGAAGCAATTAACCAAACTGTTAACAGTTCTTCCCTATGGGGAAAGAACAGGATTGGGAATATGCATGTAAGTAAAAGGGAACTTAGGCTTTTTTTTAACCCTAAAGTAATGTATGAACTTTTTGCTTCTTTTTTTTTTTTTTTTTTTAATTTGCATATGGGCAGGAGGCACCAGGGATCGAACTCCAGACCTCCAGCACGGCAGGTCGGAGCTCTGCCTGCTGAGCCACGGCAGCCACCCAACTTTTTGCTTCTTATAGCAAGCAGAATATTTGTGTATTACATTTGTAATAGAAAATGCTATTTTAAAAGATAATATGACATTTAAAGCTTACTCTAGATGAGAATAACTGAGGAGGAAAAGTAGAATTTATCACAAAAAAAAAATAACCTGGAGTGCAGCACCTGCGCAAGTGTCTTGAGCCTTCTCTATTAAACTTTGGCTTGTATTTTGAAAACATGCAAACCTCTAGTTTCTAATGGTTTCCATGATCTATAAGGTAGAATACTAATTTAAGAAATACATCATCTATGTTTAGTGCCATCTCCCAGCAGTGCCCACCTATCTGCTGGGCTGGCCCAGCCTGCTGGACCCTGCTCTTTTCCATCTCTGCAGAGGAGCAGAGGGGTTCTGAGGGCACCAGAAAGGTGCTGGACTCAGGCAACAGGACCAGCAGCTCTCAGTGGGGTGCTGAGAGCCTGGGGAGAAGCTGGCCTGAGAGAGAGGCCAAGGATTTGAGAGGCAGTCTTCCCACAGCTCCAGAGTTAGCCACAGAAATGGCTTCCAGCCAACCAAGCGCAGCTGATGGCAGTGGCCAAGGTCTTTGCAGGCCTCCTTGGAATTCCCAGAGCCATTCCAACCCCAAGATTTTAAAAAAGAGAGTGTCTACAGCTTCAGGAAAGAAAATGAATGGCTGTATGATTTGTTCATGGAGGGCAAAATGAGGGAAGGGAAAGAAGAAAGAGCCAGATTACACAAAGAATCACCAAGCACCCATTTAGACTCTCGTGTCTCCTCTATTTACTCACTACCCATTCAAACTTCTCCCCTGTCTTGACTTAGCACCTCAGAAAATCTAACTAGATTTCCAGTACTCACCCTGGTCCATCTCCCTTCTTCTCCTGTCACCCGAGAACCTTCAATTAATCAGCATCAAGATTCTAGACTTAATTGCCTCTTAGAGCATTTATAGTCGTCCTACTAGAACCTTTCCTTCCATCCTTGAGGTAGGCAGGGCTGCCACTTCCTCCTCCTCCTCCTCCCTAGTACTGCTCCTCCTCTTAAATTTCCCGTTCATCTTAGCTGAAGGAGAGGAAGTGCCTGCCTAACACCTTTAGAAAAAATGCTGAGGAATTTGTTTCTGTGGCCTCCTTTTTAAGCTGAGACAATATCGAGTGACGTGAAGGGCGAAGGCTTTCCATTGTGCCTCTGTCTCTCCAGGCTTGGGACCCAACTCAATCTCAGCCAGCTTGGCCTGGTGTCAGGCACCACCCGACAGTGTCAGGGCTGAGCTGGAGACGAGGATCGAACAGAGCTGCCCTCAGCAAGGTCATAGGCAGATGGTCATGAAAACGGGTTTGTGCAGCCCATTAGGAGACTTTTACATCAAGAAGAAAAGCGAAGTACTTCGAAATGATGGATTATTATGCTGTTGATTAACAAGGAAGGTGATGAAGTTTCCAATGACAAGGCAAAATGCCTATGCTATAACATTAACTGGAGGGAGGGGAAACAGGGTACAAAAACGTGCAGCTTATCTCAATAGTTGCAAAAAAACCCACGTTATTTACACAGGTAGGTTCATTTTTTAAAAGACGAAAGAAAATATCGCAAACTATGGTTGACTAAGCTCAGTAAGATTGTGAGTATTTGTCATTTTCTTTTCATTTCTTTTCTGCCTTTAAATAATTTGTGGGGGCTGGGGGGTGGGAGAATCATTTTTAAGAGAAAATGGGAAAAAGGGTAGGAGAACCATGGCAGTTAAAGTGTAACGCAGAGGTGTTCATCCAACTGCACTCCTGTAGGAGGAATATAGTTTGGTAAAATAATAAATGCTGCAGAGAAAACATAAAGCTATTTACACGTTGACTGATCCTTGTCAAATGCGTGTAAGAGGTGCCTAATTCCCTGGGTTAATCTGTGTGATTCATCACAAATTCCTGTGCCTATTGTAACCAAGTTCTCTGCACATCCCCTGCCTTTTTAAAATGTGTTGAGTGTATTTGGGTATATATGGTCCTGAGTCAGAGGCATTTAACTCAATAATCACTGGGCACCCTGAAGGCTTTATTTTGTCAAAGTTACTGTACCTTGACTCAGAAAAATAATGCTTTGGTCTCTGGTGCAGGGATCTCTTATAGTAGAAATATATGCTCTTCTGAAGAAGGTAAAATTTAAAAACTTTTTTGGCAATAAAAGTTATAATTTATATTAAAGATATTTTGAAATAATTTTTTTAATGGTGGAGAGGTATATAAATTCTGATGACCTTCTTTCTTGTTATTTTGTCTATGCACAGGTGGTTTTTTTCCATGGTTATAATCTTATCATATCTCAAAGACAGGCTTTTTTCTCATGTGAGAATTTTCATATGAAACAATTTACCATTCTATTTGAAAACACAGCTTTAACTATGTAAATGATTTCTGCCATGTGGAAATGAGCTTTCACATCTCAAATATTACTTATTTATTTCAATCCTTCAATTTTTATTTCAGGGCTTAGATGTGAAGAGAGGTTTCTCTATGTCAAAATAAAAATAGCCATAATATTATCCAGATTAAGTGGAGTAATTCCATCTGGCTAATCATAAGGGCACCATTATGAAACTGAATACCCCAATTTCCACTACTACTTTCTTTCGTTCCTTCCTCCCTTCCTTCCTTTCATTCTACAAGTATTGACTAACCCTATGTTTGAGGTACTGTATTGGAAAATTTTTTAAATGTAATTTTATTGAGATATTCATACACCAAGCAATCCATCCAAAGTATACAATCAATTAATCAATGGTTCACAGTATCCTCCCATAGTTGTGCATTCATCGCCATGAACATTTTTAGAACATTTACATTATTCCAGAAAAAAAATACAGAGGAAAAAAGAAAACCCCAAACACCCCTTACACCTCCCTCGTTTTGGCCTTTGGTATTACAGTCTACCCAATTTTAAGACTTACAAGAGAGGTAGGTTAATAAAGACAGTGTAGTATTGAAAGAGTGTATTAGAAATTTTGAGGCACACAAAGGCAAGTGCTGATGCTTAGCTTCAAGGAGCTTAGAATCTATTGGTGGAGCTAAGACACACTCAAACATCTTCTACACAGCAAGCTACCATGAAAAGTAGGCTCAAAATTAATAGAGGAGCTCTAGACAGAAGCTCCAGAGAGGCCTCATGATAGGTCACTGATAGGAT
Source organism: Myrmecophaga tridactyla (assembly GCA_004026745.1). Taxonomy (NCBI): domain Eukaryota; kingdom Metazoa; phylum Chordata; class Mammalia; order Pilosa; family Myrmecophagidae; genus Myrmecophaga; species Myrmecophaga tridactyla. Next base: position 23,002 of record PVIY010023433.1, on the reverse strand, counting down.
GAATAGAATTTTAGAGAGTGCAAGGGCATGAGAAAGGCTTTCCAGGTCAAAGGCACAGCAAGAGCAAGAAAAGAAAATGAGGGACAATACAGGGTTTCTTCTGAAAGTGTCATGGGAGTTGGAGTACTTGCAGCAATCAAAACTTACTTAATGAAACAACTGTTTTCATATTGGAGAAAAAAAGAAAAGGTCAGAAGCTTGAAAGTTTCAGATTTGCAAAAACAAAGCAATTTTCCCTTTTTGCTTTAGATATCAGAGTTTTATAGGTATAAGTGATTGGCTTTAAATCTTAAAATCACTGATCACATTGAGTTTTTGATGATCCCTAGCTTTTTTCCATGCCATAGTGCTACGTTAGCTTCTCACTCATTGTCACCACTACCTAGCAGCTATCTTGGTGAACTAATTTTTTAGTTAATTTGCAATTAAGTTACAGTCAGTTCATGAAGTTATGATCAATACCCATCAAAGTATCACAAATCATGTTCTTTAAGTTATATAATAGTCACTTTGCCATATATAATATTCCCTATAAGGCAAAAGCCTGATATAGTCCACCTCTAAATTTTGTTTCCAAAACAAAAAGAAGATTCTACTGTAAAATTAACTCTATGTTGATAATAGACCAAGCTCTGCTAAGGTCGATAGAGTAACGTAAGATTAGTATACAGATCTGTCACAAAAGACAGCATGCTCTCTGAAGACCTTTAACTTGAAAATAAATATATACACGCTAATCTTCTCCTGAGCTCCACACCCTCATATGCGTCTACTGGTTTCTCCACTTGAAGATCCTGCAGTCACTTCAAATGCAACATATTAAAAATTGAACTCTATTCACTCCACCCACCCCTGAGATTCATATTATTTCTTACTCATCCTTGGAAATACTACTAAACTCCCATTAGTTCTTTGGAAACTACTATTTGAAGGCCCTTCGTCCAAATGGACAGAACGCAGGTTTCTGAGTTAGAGAACTTGCTCAGAACTTCACTGTGGCCCTTTTGAGCTTTAGGACTATTTGACCTTAAGCAAATAAGCCAGGCCAGCCGCACTTTTCTCAAGTGCAAAATGGGGCTAACAGCAATGCCTACCTCAAGGAGTTGCTCTGAGGATCACATAGATAATGCTCACAAAAGCATGTGTAAGCATTAAAATGCCATATAAACATTGACCATTTTCATTGGTAATGGTACTACTTATGATTCTTTGGGATGTGAAATTCACATTGAGTGAAAGAATGTGTGTCAAGACATGTCTCTAAGAAGCTGCCCAAAGAGACATTCATGACCATGGAGAATTTGTCATAGTCCAAAATCCAGCCTCAGTCCTATTCCGTCATGTCAATGGTCCTGACTTGATTATTCCAAATGGGACTGAAGACCTCATACCCCACCTAAACTGATTAGGTCACAGCCCTGCTTAAAACTCATCAATTACTTGCATTACTCTTGAATGAAAATCTTAATTTGGCCCATAATTCTGCACCTTTCTTTACCCTGACAACATCTCCAGCCATATTACCCACAACTCTCTCGTTGGTTTGCCCAATATACCACATTCTCCAATTAAAGTCTTCCCCCTAGTCATTCCCTTTCTTGGACACTCCTTCAGACCTCAGCTGAAATGTCACTTCCTCACAGAAGCCTTCCCTCATTAACTGAGGTCCCCATATTTGCTCTCCTGGAATACTGCAATTTTTCTTCACAACACTTACCACATTCTAATTAGTCACTTATATAATTTGTTTTCCCCACTAGACGCTCTCTGTTTTTCATGTGCTGTCAGATGATCTCACCTGAACAGGCTATGTCATCTACAAAATAAAGTCCCATTTTCTATAATATTTATATTATGACAATTCCATCTCCCACCTGTGAAATTAGTTGGAAGCCAAGTATTTCTCAAGGTACCTTTCCCAGAAATCCTAGAGAATTTCTTACTTTTGTCCACAAATGAGACCAGCTTCCTCGAAACACTCAAGGGTGGGTTGACTGATTCTGCCACTCTAGGCATTCTTGACCAACTCCACAAGCCTGGGAGGGCTTCAGTGGGTCTTCAGTTATATTGCCAGGAGGGGTAATGGAACCAGCCCCACTCTATGCCTGATATCAGCTCCTGGGTCCCTGCTTTTGAGACTTGAGTTCCTATCCAGCTGGCCCCTTCCTGGTGGTGAGCCACATCTTTCTTGTCCTTACCTGCCTGTCTGACCTCAGTGCAAACCAGGCCAGGCCACCAAACTTGTTTCAATAACTAAACGTCAGTACCAACCAGTGGTCATGGTTGGTACTCCAATCCCTTTCTTTTCCAGGAGGTTTCTCTGCCCCTTGGAAATGATAGGAAGGTGTGATGAGGTGCTCTGCTTAGCTTCTACATCTAAAACCTGGAGCAGAAGTTAATGCCTAATTTTGCTTCTAACTACCCCATGAGCTTCTTTGACCAGAAATATCCTCACTTCTTTTTTAGATATGTTAATCCCACCAATTAGGCTCCAACCATTTTTATTTGTTCTAATCTCATCCACTACTTTCCATCCCCACCATCACCCTCCAAGCCAGGTCTCCATCACTTCTCCTGGACCCTACTGGGCTCTCTCTTGGACCACAGCAATAGCCTTCAATCTGGTCTCCTTTGCTTCATTTTGGCCACACACACTTGCACACACTGCACAGGAGTCAGAGTGATCTTTTTCATAAAGCAAAGATCATCAGGTCAGACTCCTACTCAAACTTTTCCACGTGTTCTATTTCCATTAGAATAAGTTCCAAAAGATAAAAAGTGTTCCACAAAACTCTGCACAACCCCACATTTGCTTTCTTTTTCCTCATTCTCTGCCATAACCATTCATCATTCAATAAATGTTTACTAAGCATCTGTAAGTGTCAAGCCCTGGAGATATAGCAGGGAACAAGATTGGGGAGGTATCTGTCTTCAGGGAGCTTACTTGTTTTTTAGTGTCTTGATAGTTGTTCTTTTTTTAAAAAAATATTTTTTTGAGAAATCTTCACACATATACAGCCCATCCATAGTATACAATTTGTGGCTCACAATATCATCACATGGTTGTGTGTTCATCACCATGATCATTTTTTAGAACATTTGCATCACTCCAGGAAAAGAAATAAAAAGGAAAACTCATATATCCCATATTCCTTACCCCTCCCTCTCATTGACCACTGGTACTTCAATCCATCCAATTTTTTTTTTTTTTTTTACCACTTATCCCCCCTATTATTTATTTATTTATTTTGTCCTTTTTTTTAAAAAACATATCTGCCCATACCCTGGATAAAAGGAGCATCAGACACAGGTTTTCACAATCACATGGTCACATCGTAAAAGGTATATAGTTACACAACGAGCTTACATTTTAAAGGGGGAGATAGTTAGCAAATAAGTAAATGGATAAATAGACAAGATATGTTCAGCTGGGGGTTACTTCTGAAGTAAAAAAGAAACGAGGTGAGAGGGAATACTCGGGGGACAAGGAACTACTTTAGTTTGGGTTGCCAGGAAAGGTCTCTCTGGGGGTGATATTGATCTGAGGCTAAGCGACAAGAAAAAAAATTGTTACTTCAAAATGGGAGAGGGGAAACAGTAAGTTCAAAGGCCCTGAGGCAGAAAAGGAGTTGATGGGTTGGAGCAAAAGGGTGGTGAGTATAGGTGGATAAGGTTGGTGGGAAGAATGACTGGACAGAGGTTTAGGGAGGGGGGAGGGGCCAGACACATGGGGGTTGTGAGCTGCGGTTAAGAGTTTGGGATTTCCTCTGAGTTTTCCTGGTTTCTCCTTGCTCAAAGACTTCTTACATTCCTGTTCTCCCCTCTTCTATTACACTAGCAAACCACTCTTCTTTCTTCAGGACTCCAGTTTAAACATCACTTCCTCTTGAGGCATTTCCTTCATAAACACATGTGTTTCATTCATTCATTCATTCATTCATTCCACAAATATTTCTGTTCTAGGCTCTGGGGATACAGCTAAACAGATTTTCAACAAGTTAGAAAGGTATTTTAGGATGAACTGTCTGGAAATGAGGTTTACCCAGCATGCCTAGAATTCCCTCTGGGGCCCTTAGATAGCACCCCAAAGGGATAAAAAGCCATCCTCCAGAGCAGCAGAGGTGAAGGTACAGTGGGGCTCTGGGCTGAAAGAGATACATCTTATGAAGTCCCAGTGACCTGAAAAAGCAGCAGTTTCAAATCAGGGCATTATACTAATTGAAGAAGATGCTTTGGAACCTAGCTGTTTCTCAAATGGGCAACATTACACAATTCATGTGGCCTGCATAGTTCATTTTGAAGTATTCGGAGAACTTTATTTTTTAAAGAAAAAATCAAATTAACATACAGTTTTCATTTACTCAATCATGCATAATCCATTCTTAATATAAAATTCATTCAACTAGTAAAGTATACATGAAATAGAAAGGAAAGGAAATTTCATACATGTAACACTATTGCATCTATACCAATTTAATAGTCAAATTAATTAAGACTGTAAAATTATCTATAGTAAACCAAGGGAAATTCTGATAAGGAATAGTTTGACTCAAAGGAAAAATTAGGGTACCTGTTATGAATTTAGAGTGATGACTCTCATTTTAAGAGTTTATAAAATAGAGTTAGTTAACCAAGATACCTGTTTCAAAGAGGGAAACAAATATAGGGATTGATTTACCAGGTGAGAAAGTCAGGTAACAATATGGTTCAAAACCTGCTAGCCCAAGGTCAGCTTATTCCTATTCTTTCAGCTAATCAGAGAGTAGTCCATATCCTTAATCACTCCACTTCCTTACTTTTCCTCATGCTTAGAGGTATCAAAAGCACTCTATGTGGTTCACACTGCGTGTAGAGTAGGTAGCAGATTTCTCTTCTGTTTCTCTTAGCTATTTAAAAGAGATATTCTAAGACTACTAACAAAGAACACAGAAGCAGCTTTTTTCCCCAATTCATTAATACATAGACACCTCAGTCTTTTTTTTTCACCAAGTTATGGCTAAGAATATAAATAGCCAATACTTGCAGTTATTTGACAGTACTAGAACCCCAAACCTGCCTCAACACATTCATCCCTATTAGTAAAGAGGAAATTCGATGAATTAAAACCTGTAAAATTATACAACAAAGGGAAGACTAAAAGCTGATCTTTATCCTTGATGCATGCTTGATCAAATTGTTTTTGTTGTTTATGGAATCTTAGGCAAGTATATTCCCTCATGCAAAAGCCAAGGTAGTAGAAAGGCTACTGTTAAAATAGATGTTGTGACTATAAGCATCTCCCTTCATATTAGGCATTTAGAAGCTTTATAAATTTTCGGGTGCTAAAGGTTGTGGTAAAACTGAGCTGTGTAGCTGTTCTATTTATAAGCACCTTATTACAGGACAGTTACTTGATCCTACATAGGACTGTGCTTTCAGTACAAGAGACAGTAATAAAGTGCCTAGCTATATAAAAACCATAGATTCCAAATCTTAAATTAAGCTAATTGCATTGACACATCAGGGCTAACAAAATGTAGACCCTGTCTACACAGATTTGATCTAATTATCCACTGCATACTGTTTTAAATAATTTACATGGAAAAACTTACTCTTTACTAAGTAAGGGCCACTACTGAAGTTTAACAGTAAAATTTTATGGCTTTATTAATTTGTTGCTTTTGCAAGGCACTGCAGTGACTAGAAAACTCAGAATGACTGGTGAAGAAACCTTGGAATGACACGTGAAGGATGTATAAAAAGTCGTTCTGAGGCAGGATGCTTTACTGACTTGTTTTTGTTTTTGAAACTTACACCCAAATTACTTTCATGTTTTTTTTTTTTAAATAGTCCTAACAGAGGACTTCCAGGAAGATGGCCGAATAGAGTAGCTTGAGATTAGCCTTGCTTCACGGAAAACTTAGAGAAGGGACAGGAGGGCGACTGAGGCAGCAATTCGGGAGTATGGCTGACCTGGGAGAGCCTTCTGCACCACATGGGGCAGCCCTGGTTGCAGAGGTGGAGGAACCGAGAGGCAGAAAGCTGGAGCCTGGCGCAGAGGCGGGAAGCCCACGGGAGTGCAGGGACTAGGAATTAAGCCAGGCTGGGTTCCTTGGCCACATTACCCACACCAGCTCAGCCCCATGACCAGCAACTCACCCCACACCCCACATACCTGAACCCTGTCACCCATTCCCATTCCCTGTGCTCCAGGCGCCCCCACCCCACCAGCCCCCAGTGCACAAACCTGTCCCCCACCCCCACCCCAAGTGCAGCCCAACCCACCTCTCCTGCACCCCTCCTGAGCACTACCTCTCTCTCCCTGTTCCCTGAAGGCAGTTCCAGTGCAAAAAGGCTGCAGGCACTAACCTCCAAACCCAGGCTACCCCTGCCCTCCTCCCCACAGTGTCACACAGCCTCACCACCCCCCGTCCCTGGGCTCTGCGCAACAGTTTACGGAACTCCTAGGCCCACACAGACACATGGGCCCCCAATCATGTCGTTCTGCTCTAAGAACTACAGTTTACAGCAGTCCTAGAACCGCGCATGTGCACAGCCATTAACCTCACTTCCCAGCTCTGAGAAAGTGCTGACCTGCTCAGCCGGGTCACATCTGCTCTCAATCCATGAAGACATAATGCCTACCTGCTGCCACAGTTCTACGCATGCACACAAAGGGTCCTGTGCCTTAGACCAGCACACACCAGGGTTACGCACCCCCAGACCGGTGCACCCACACAGCTACACCCTCACTGGCCGCTGGGTGCCCACGTTCACAAGCATCAGCATAAAATCCCCAACTTGTGCCAATACCTGCCCTCAAACAATTCACCGCATTGAGTGCCCAACCCCATACCCTGCTCCCTGCTATGCAACCATCCCACAAACACAAGGCCTTAGACTACTGAAAAAAATCAACTCCCAAAGTAAGTGAATCAAGATATTTACATGCCATGAAGACAGCAGATATCACTAAGCATATCACAATGCAGACAGATATAGCCCTACCTAATGACCAAATTAAAACACCAGAGGAGAAACAGGCATTGGAACAACTAATGAAAGATGTTCATACAAACCTACTTAATAAAATAAGTGGGGTAGCAAAGACATAAAGGAGATTAAGAAGACAGTAGAAAAGCATAAAGAGGAATTTGAAAGAATAAATAGAAAAATAGTGGATATCACAGAGGTTAAGGGCTCTATTGACCAAATAAAACATATACAAGAGGCACACAACACCAGATTCGAAGAGACAGAAGAATAAGTGATATAGAGGACAGGATAACTGACTCTGAAGACTCAAAACAGCAAATGGAAAAAAATTGAATTGGATCTCAGGCAAATGATAGATAAAACAAAGAGCACAAATATAAGAATCACTGGTGTCCCAGAAGAAGAGAGGAGTAAAGGGCTAGGAAGAGTGATTGAGGATATAATGGGGGAAAACTTCCCAACCCTCATAAAGGACATAAATATTCAAGTCAAAGAAGCCCAACGGACTCCAAACATAATAAATCCAAATAGGCTTTCCCCAGAGCACATACTAATCAGTCTGTCAAATGTTGAAGAGAAGCAGAAAATGCTGAAAACGGCAAGAGAAAAACAATCTACTACATACAAGGAAACCAAATAAGGCTGAGTTGAGACTACTCAACTAGTGCCCGGGAGGTGAGAAGGCAGTGGTATGATGTATTCAAGATCCTGAAAGATGAAGACTTCCAGCCAAGATTTCTGTACCCACCCAAATTGTTCTTCAAAACTGAGGGTCTCCCATGCTGGAGAACTGGATTTGATTCCCAGTGCCTTCCCAAGCCAAAAAACAAACAAACAACCACCACCAACAACAACAACAAAAACTGAGGGAGAGATTAAAGTTTTCACAGACAAAGTAGTCCTGAAAGAATATGTCAACAAGAGACTGGTCCTACAAGAAATACTAAATTAGTTCTGCCGGCTGAAAAAAAAAAAAAAGACAGGAGAGGGAGGTCTGGAGGAGGGCACAGAATGGAAGCGTACCACTAAAGGTAATTTAAAGAATACAAAGAGAAAGAAGAGAAAAGAATATATAGATTTGACAAATAAAATAAAAAAGATAAGATGGAATCAAGAAACACCTTTTCAGTAATAACTTTGAATGTTAACAGACTAAACTTACCAATTAAAAGATACACATTGATAGGGTGGATTAAGAAACATAATCCAACTATATGCTGCTTACAAGAGACTCATCTTAGACACAAGGATACAAATAGATTGAAAGTGAAAGGATGGAAAAAGATTTTCCTCACAAGTTATAACCAAAAGAACACCGGGGTAGATATACTAATATCAGACAAAATTGATTTTAAATGTAAAGACACCATAAGAGACAAAGAAGGACACTATATACTAATCAAAGAGTCGATTCACCAAGAAGATATAACAATCATAAATGTGTATGCTCCCAATCAAGGAACTCCAAAGTACATGAGACAGATATTGGCAAAACTGAAGGTAATGATAGATGTTTCAACAATAATAGTAGAAGACTTCAATACACCACTCTCCTCTAGAGATAGAACAACCAGATAGAAGATCAACAAGGAAATAGAGAAGTTAAATAACTTGATAAATGAATTAGACCTAACAGACATATATAGGTCATTATACCCCAAAGCACAAGGATATACATTCTTCTCTAGTGCTCATGGAACATTCTCCAGGATAGATCATATGCTGGAGCACAAAACAAGTCTTTATAAATTTTAAAACACTAAAATTATTCAAAGTACTTTCTCTGATCACAATGGGATGAAGCTGGATCTCAATAACCACAAAAGAATGGGAACATTCACAAATATATGGAGATTAGTGACACCCTCTTAAACAATCAGTGGGTCAAAGAAGAAATTGCTAGAGAAATCAGTAGCTATCTGGACATGAATGAAAATGAGAATACAATTTATCAGAACTTATGGGATGTGGCAAAGGCTGTGCTGAAAGAGATATTTATTGCCCTAAATGCCTATATTAAAAAAACAAGAAACAGCAAAAGTCGAGTACTCAACAGCACACCTGAAGGAACTTGAAAAAGAACAGCAAACTAAGCCCAAAGCAAATAAAAGAAGAGAAATAACAAAGATTAAAGCAGAGGTAAATGAATGGGAGAACATAAGAACAATAGAAAGAATCAATAAAACCAAAAGTTGGTTCTTTGAGAAAATCAATAAAATTGATGGGCCACTAGCAAGACTACCAAAGAAAATAATAGAGGAGATGCAAATAAACAAAATCAGAAATGAGAAGGGGTGCATTACCACAGACCCTGAAGAAATAAAAGAAATCATAAAAGGATACTATGAACAACTACACATCAACAAACTAAACAACTTAGATGAAATGAACAAATTCCTGGAGACATACAAACAAGCTACACTGACTCAGGAAAAAATAGAAGATCACAACAAACCAATCACAAATAAAGAGATTCAATCAGTCATCAAAAATCTTCCCACAATGAAAAGCCCAGGGCCATATGGCTTCACAGGAGAATTTCATCAAACATTCCAAAAAGAACTAACACCAATCCTGCTCAAACTTTTCCAAAGAATTGAGGAAAAAGGAACTCTACCTAACTCATTTTATGAAGCTACTATCATTTTAATAGCAAAACCGGGTAAAGATGCCATAAGAAAGGAAAACTACCGGCCAATCTCCCTAATAAACATAGATGCAAAAATTCTCAATAAGATATAAACAAATCGAATCCAACAACACATTAAAAGAATTATACACCATGACCAACTGGGGTTTATACCAGGAATGCAAGGATGGTTTGACACAAGAAAATCAATTAATGAAAGGAAAAAATCACATGATCATCTTGATTGATGCTGAAAAAGCAGTCAACAAAATTCAGCATCCTTTTCTGATAAAAACACTCCAAAAGATAGGAATCAAAGGTAACTACCTCAATATGATAAAGGGAATATATGAAAAACAGATAGCCAGCATCATACTCAATGGAGAGAGACAGAAAGCTTTCCCCCTAAGATCAGGAACAAAGCAAGGATGCCCACTGTCATTACTATTATTCAACATTGTGCTAGAAGTTTTAGTTAGAGCAATCAGACAGGACAAGGAAATAAAAGGCATCCAAATTGGAAAGGAAGAAGTAAAACTCTCATTATTTGCAATTGATATGATACTATACTTGAAAGATCCTGAGAAATCTACAGCAAAGTCACTTGAGCTAATAAAAAAATTCAGCAAGGTGGTGGGATATAAAATTAATGTGCAAAAATCAGTAACATTTCTCTACACAAGCAGTGAGCTAGCTGAGGAGCCAGTTAAGGAAAAACTTCCATTCAAAATAGTAACTAAAGAATCAAGTACTTAAAATGAACTTAACTAGGGACATAAAGGACCTGTACACAGAAAACTACATGTCATTGCTAAAAGAAATCAAAGGAGATCTAAATAGGTGGAAAGGCATTCCCTGCTCATGGATAGGAAGGCTAAATATAGTTAAGATGCCAATTCTCTCCAAATTGATCTAGAGATTCAACACAGTACCAATCAAAATTCCAACAACCTACCTTGAAGATTTCGAAAAGCTAATTACCAAATTCATCTGGAAGGGAAAGAGACCTCGAATAGCTAAAAGCAGCCTAAAAAAGAAAAACAAAGTAGGAGGATTAACACTCCCTGACTTTAAAACCTATTAGAAAGCCACAGTGGTCAAAACAGCATGGTACTGGCACAAAGATAGGAGCATTAGCCGATGGAATCGAATCAAGAGTGCAGAAACAGACCACCAAATCTATGGTCAATTGATTTTTGACAAGGCCCCCAAATCCTCCAAACTGGGACAAAGTAGTCTTTTCAATAATTGGGCATGGAAGAACTGGATATCAATAGCCAAAAGAATGAAAAAGGACCGCTATCTTACATCCTCCAGAAAAATGAACTCAAAGTGGATCAAACACCTAAATATAAGAACTAGCACCATAAAGCTTCCAGAAGAAAATGTATGGAAACATCTTCAAGATCTAGTAATAGACGTAGCTTCCTAAACTTTTCACCCAAAGCACAAGCAACAAAAGAAAAAATAGATACATGGGAACTCCTCAAAATCAAATGCTGCTGTACCTCAAAAAACTTTGTCAAAAAGGTGAAGAGACAGCTAATTCAATGGGAGAAAATGTTTGGAAATCACATACCAGACAAAGGTTTGATTTTCTGTATATACAAGAAAATCATACAACTCAACAACAAAAGAGCAAACAACCCAGTTATAAAATGGGCTAAAGGTTTGAATAGGCATTTTTCTGAAGAGCAAATACAGACAGCTCAAAAGCACATGAAGAGATGCTCATTTTCATTGGCTATAAGGAAATGCAGATCAAGACTACAATGATAAAAATAAATAATAGGGGGAACAAATGTTAAAATAGATTTAGTTTGAAATGCTAGTGATCAATGAAAGGGATCAGTAAGGGGTATGGCATGTAAAATTTTTTTTTCTCTGTTATATTTTTCTGTTGTCTTTTATTTCTTTTTCTGAATTGATGCTAATGTTCTGGGAAATGATCATGATGATGAATATGCAACTATGTGATGATATTGTGAATTGCTGAGTGTATGTGTTGGGAATGTTTGTGATTCTTGTAATTTTTTTAATTAATGAAAAAAAAATTTTAAATTTTGAGGGAGTGCAGAATTTGGAATCACTAATCAAAGACATTCAAACAAATCTCCTAAATCAATTCAAGATGATGAAGGAAAGTATGGATAAAGAGATCAAGGACAATAAGAAAACAATGTATGAATAAAAAGATTTGAAAAAATAAAAAGAAAGATAACAGGACTTTGGGGGATGAAATGACAACAGAAAAGATTAAAAATATCCTAGAGGAACATGACAGCACATTGGAAGTGGCAGTAGAAAGGACTGGCAAACTAATAGCTGGGACATAGAAATTTACAGATTGGAAAGAGAAAAGATGGAGAAACATGAATAGTGTTTCAGGGAAATGAATGACACCATGAAGTACAAAAATATGCTCATGGGGGTCCCAGATGGATAAGAAAATGAAAAGGGGCAGGAAGAACATATGAGAAAATTTGGGCTGAAATTTCCCAAGTCTTAGGAAAAAGATGAAAATAAAAACCCAGGAAGCACTACATATTCAAAACAGATTGAATTCTAATAGGCCTAAACCAGTACAAATGCTAACAAGATTGACAAATGTGAAAGTTAAAGAGTGAATCCTGAAAGCAGCAGGAGAAAACAATTCATCACATACAAAGGGGCTACAATTAGATTAAGGGTCAATTTCTCATCAGAATCCATGGAGGTAAGAAGGCAGTGGTATGATATATTTGTCTCTGAAAGAGAAAAACTGTCAGCCAAGAATTCCTTATCTGGAGAAACTGTCCTTCATAAATGAGGTAGCATTTTAAACATTCACGGGTAATCAGGAAATGAGAGTGTTCAACATGAGGCTTGCCCTGCAAGAAACATTGAAAGGAATTCTGCAGATTGGCAGAATGCATGAAACGTATGATCCATCTAAAGACTTTCTAGAAGACACTATATTAGACCAAAGGAACCAAAGAAATTGACAGTGAATGGTTGGAAATGTGTATTCCACATAAACTGTAACCAAAAAGAGCTGAGGAAGCTATACTAATATTTGACAAAATAGACTTTAAATGTAAAACATGTTATAAGAGACAAACAGGGCACCTTATATTAATGGAAGGGACAATTTCCCAAGGAGAAATCATGATCTTGAATGTTTATGATGCAGACATTTCTCACTCCTTCTGGTTTGTGATCCTGTACTGGAGAGGACGGTGAACTAGCAGGCTCAGTGCACATGTAACCAATACTTTTTGGAAGAGGTTCTGATTACCGGAATTGCAGAAAATGCTGCACTTGCCAATCTAACACTTTCAGTGGAGTCTTCTTGATTGTACAGTGTTCCTGATGAGGGCAGAAGTATCACCTTTCCTGCCTGGACTGTTTTCCAGGGGTTTTTGTTTTTTCTTTTTCAGTGTTTTCTACTTGAAAGTCATACCTCTAGCTTTTTAAAAAATGGTGAGAGTATATGTCTACTAAATTTATTCCCAAAATTTTTAGATATTTTTTTCGGAAGAGATTTCTGCTTAAAGGAAAGGAGTAATACAGGTAAAATATTAGATACAGGAATTGATTTAAATTAAGTTGACTGTCCTGGATAATATTGTGGGAATTGATTTATCAACTTGTTGGAATTTTGAACAACAATGATACTGTGTACTTTGATAAATGTATACAGCTAGTGCATGTTTAGCATTGGCAAATTCTGATTCATAATATATTGTTTGTAGTCATCCATAAAGAAAGTGTTTATTGAAGGCCTTAGGAAAACTGGTTGATGTGATAAACTATTTTGTTGAGGATTCAAACTCAATGAATATGCATTAAGGTAAGCCTTTAAAAAAAAAAGACTACAATGAGAATACCATTTCACACCTATAAGAATGGCTGCTATTAAACAAACAGGAGACTGTAAATGTTGGAGAGGATGTGGAGAAACTGGGACACTTATGCACTGCTGGTGGGAATGTATAATGGTGCAGCCATTTTGGCAGACTGTTTGGCGGTTCCTTAGAAAACTAAATATTGAGCTGCCCAGCAATAGCACTACTTGGTATATAACCAGAAGATCTGAAAGGACACAAACAGACATTTGCATGCAGATGTTCATAGCAGCATTATTCACAATTGCCAAAAGATGGAAACAAACCAAATGCCCATCAACAGACAAATGGCTCAACAAAATGTGATGAATACATACGATGGAATATTATGCAGCAGTAAGACAAAATGACGTCCTGAAGTACATGACAAGATGGATGAGCCTTGAGGACATAGCGCTGAGTGAAATTAGTCAGACACAAAAGGATAGATATTGTATGATTCCACTTTTATGATCAGCATAAAGGTATAATCAGAGGCTTATAATACAGAATATAGGGGTCTTAGAGATACATAGAGGCTAGAGATGGGTGAACTGTTAACTAATGAGGTTAAACTCCAATGTAAGGGAATAGACAGGAATGAAGGTGTTTCTCCAGTGTGCCTATAAGTAATATTACCATATTGAAGATGAACAAGATTTAAAGGGGTTGTATAGACCTGTGTGTCTCACTGATTAACACTAGAATTATGAATTAGTTCTCTCAAGAATTACTTCAAAGATATGATTCTTGTACAAAAGTGTCTGAGTCCAGGGTACAGGGGGAAAACTGCTATTGCATGCTATGAGCTATGTTCAAAAGGAAACCATTAGAAAAGAGGAAAAAAAAAAAAAGGAAACCATCAGCGCTACCACAGCAACAGCAGAGGTAAGTAACAGGGGGAGGGACAAGAGTTAAGGGGAGGTTTAGATTTCCCATTTGGTGAGGAAGTGTTTATTGATTTTCTTTCTCTTGGGAACAATGAAATGATCTAAAATTGAGAATGTTGATGGACTGTGGACTTTGGGCCCTCTACATGAAGCCCAATGAATGCAGGTGGCTGAAGGATGCACTGACAGAGAAGTAGATTGGTGAACGATGGTGTATACTTATGAATGAAGGTTGTGCTGCTACAGAAAGGAACAAAGTCATGAGGCATGCAACGATGTGAATGAACATATGGGACATTTGGGGAGACAAAATAAATCAGAAAAAGAAGAACAAGAATTGTATGGTCACCTTTAGAAAATGCTTATAAGAAAACAGGAGCCTAGATTGTAAGTTTTTAGAGCAGACTCATTAAGTCTGGAGTGGTGATTATTATTTCTGCATTTTGAGAGGCTGTTATATATATATAACCTCATATTTAGAGATAAGAACGAAGCCTAACAGGTTGGAGTTAAAGTAATTCAGAACATAGGGGTAAGGAAGACAGTGTCTATATTTTAGAACCACATACACTCTTTAAGACCAATGGAAGAAAGGTTTATTTGGTCTGGAACTGAAATTTTTTGTAGTGTATCATCTAATTCAACCTATCTGTATAGCTCATTTGAATAATTGAAACACAGGGAGCCCAGAAAAAGAAAGAGGTCCTTTAATCCTGTATAGATTATTGTCATGCCTGGATACATCCTAGAGTATATTAAGCAAATAATCAAAAAGTATTGGCAAAGTCCCCTGAGGGAGAGGAACTATTAAATCTTACCATTAGGGAATCCCCTGACACTGTGTCAAACTTTAGGGACACCCAAATCAATAGGCCATGCCCTCCATCATGAGGCTTACTCTTGTGAAGCTTATGTAGGTAGCAGAGAAGCTTAGACTACCTATAGGCATGCCTAAGAGTTACTTCTGGAGGGCCTCTTTTGTAGTTCAGATGTATGCTCACTCTCTCTAAGCCCAACTCTGCAAATGAAATCATTGCCTTCCCCACTACGTGGGACAAGACATCCAGGGGTGAAATTCTCCCTGGCAACGTGGGAGATGACTCCCAGGGATGAATCTTTTCCCCAAAAGGGGGAAAAGAAGTGTAACTAATAAAATATCAGTGGCAGAGAGAGTTCAAATAGAGTTGAGAGGCTACTCTGGAGGTTTCTCTTATGCAAGCTTTAATTAGACCTTTGCAACCTATCATAACAGGCAATCCTAAAGAACACCTAGGGGGATATATGATTCCACAAGAGTAACTTTCCAGAAACCTACAACCTCCAAATGGGTCCCTGGTCCAGATAAGTCCTGAAACCTAGCCTACCCTCTCCAGAACATCAGATAGTTCCATCTCCCTACCCCATATTAGTGAGAGACCCTTCCAATAACAAAAATTTAGAATTGCCATAGTCCAAACACCTCTAAAGAGAGGGATGGAAAGATCAAAGGTGATGGTGGAATTATACAGAGAATATAGGATTTAACAAGTGAATATGAATGCTGAATCATTACATTGATATCTCTTTTAGTCTCCAGTATTTTAGAACAGCTAGAAGTAAAAACCTAAAATTGTGGAATTCTAACCCATCTCAAACTCTGAAATATGTTCTACAACTAGGTGTGGTGCTGTGCTTTGAAATTTATAGATTTTCTGTGTATATATTATTTTTCACAAAAAAAACAGAAAAAAAGTCGATTGTGATAATGAAGAAATATTTAAGCCCTCTAGCCTCTTATATTCTGGGGCAGCTAGAAGGGAGAATATGAGAGGATCCTACAGTAGCCCATGACAAACTTTGGGATCTGTCCTGTAACAACTTGTTGAAGAGTGCTTTGAAAACTATTGTTTTTTTATTTCTTTGCTTTGCATAAGTTATACTATACAACAAAAAATGTTAAAAAAAAAAAAAAAAAAAAAAAAAAAAAAAAAAAAAAAAAAAAAAAAAAAAAAAAAAAAAAAAAAAAAAAAAAGCCCTAACAAGCAGCCAAGAAGAAAACATACACAGCTTCCTCAGGAATAAGGGTAAACAAAATGAGGTTGACTGTTGACCCAAATGATATTTCTTTAAGAGGAGGAAGAACTGAGATCCTGTTTTGATGCAAATTAAATAGAAAATACAACATCATTCTTTTGACCAAGATGAGGGAAAAAACGTTCTTCAACATTTTAATTCTCATGCAATGAAATTCAAAGGCCTATTGAATCCACCTTTCTGATCCATGTACTTCCTCTTCTGCAACACATTTATGGCATTGGCATTGACAGAGCAATCCACCTTTTTACCTTTTGTGGAGTCAAAGGAAGCAAATCCCATTAACGTCATCATTTCTATTTCTTCCTCTGTTTTGCCCTCTAAGTCCTCCTCAGCAATCTGACGTTCTTTGCTCTTCGTTCCTTTTGTCTCTTTTTTTCCCCTCATCTCTTCTTTCTTTAAGTCGTGAAGTGGGGAGGGGGTGAGATGTGTCCTCTTGGGGATCTGGAGCGTCTTCTGTGCGGGGATTCAGAGCGGCTCCTCCTCCCATCTCTCTCCCGGGACGGGACCTTTGCAGACTCCTGCTTCCCTCTCCTGGCATGTGTGCTGGGGACGCCAACGCTCCTTCCGTGGGGAGCGGCTACGGCTCCTTACTGACTTGTTTTTAAAGCAGGATATCAAACATCAGGAATTAGTTCAAGTTAAAATTCACAGGAGAATGGAAACATCTTAAGGTCAGTCACACTTCACATGCCCATCCTGATACTCTGAATAATATGGAAAATTACAGAGCCACAAACAACAAAAATGAAGAGAGTCAATAACCAGCGCCCTACACATGCCTCCTCTCCGGGGGCATTTCTCGTGGTCTTGGCGTCGTTGCCGCGCTGGGTGACGTTCTGCCTGTGCTTCTCGTCGGCCGTAGGGATCCGCTGCTTGCGACCACCTTCGCGGCGCCACCACGGGCCCGGGTCACCCTTCTCGCTCGCTCGTCTTCCCTCCTGTGGCTGCGAGGCAAGGCTCCTGGGGCCCCCGCGGCGGGAGCGGGGAGGCTCTCCGCGGAGCCCCAGCTCCGGCCGCCGACTCAGTGCCGCCGAGGGACGGGCCCGCCGAGCAGCGCGGGCGTGCGGTCTCCCGCCGAGAGCGTGGAGCCAAAGAGCAAGGGTGCGCAGCGCCACGACCGGATGGCGGCATCGTTTATGTGTTTGGTAATGTTGTGTCCAGGGAGGACATATTATTATTAATGAAGAGTGGCTGGACCTAGCTTCACCGGGGACTCAAGGAAAGAGTCTCTGGAGGCTGCTAATGTAATTCTGAGACTCGAGGGCGTTTCTGGAGTGATTCCTTTAAGGAGCCCCTAGAATTTTAAAGAAAAAGAGTGGCTTCCGTGTAGTCATTCAACAAACGTTTTTATTGAGTGTTTCCATAAGCATGGTACTAAGCTAGGTTCTCGAGGTGCAGCAGTAAATAACAGACTGCTGTACTCACGGAGCTTACGTTATACCAAAGGAGCCAGGCATCTCACAGTTAATAAAGTAACTCCAGGTGAGGAAGCATAGGCTGCTCTGAAAAAGACATGGCCAGTCTGGGGAAGGACGGGAGGAAGGGGCAAATTCCTTAGGGAATGATCTTTGAATTTGAATTTGTTTTGAAATATGACAAATTCTGAGTACGAGAAGGTGATGCTCAGTGCAAAGTTTTCCTTGCAAAAGGAACAACTTGTACAATATCCAAGGTGAAAAGAAGCAGATGCTGTTCCCCTAACCTTTCTGAGAAGTGACTGAAGTGCCTAGAGCAAACGGAAGCATGGTCTGAGAAATCAGGCCAGAGAATTGGTGTGTTGTTGTTGTTTTCCTAAGAGAAATTGGAAGCCATAAAAGGTTTTAAGTGGGGGAATAAAATGTCAGATTTGTATTTTAAAAGAGCATTCTGACTTTAGTATGGGAAGCCCAAAGGGGAGGATACAAAAGTGAATGGGAGGAGACCCTTTGGGAGATTCCTGAAGTATTCCAGGTGAGAAATGAAGGTGACCTGGGCCAGAGAAGTGGAAATGTTCTCAGCAGAGGATTCTAGAAGCATTAGAAGGTAAAATTGAGAGGCAGTGGTGATTGATTGGCTATAAGAGAAGGAGATGCTATGAGTCCTAAGGTTTCAGGCTCCATGCTTCTGAGTGGATGGCGATACTATTCACTGAAATAGGAAATGCCAGATGAGGACCAAGTTTGGGAGGTCAGATTCAAGATGCATGGTTGAGTTTGAGACGCCTATGAAATGTATGCATAAGATGTCGGACATGTGAATCTGGAGTTGAGAGCAACAGTCTGGATTAGAGAAAAACAGACAGTGAATGGAGCCAGGGGGTTGATGAGTACTCCAGGGAAAGATTATGGAGTAAGGAGAGAAAAGGAAGTCTCCTAGAGAAACTCCAGCATTTAAAGGTTGAGTAGAAAACAGCCAGAGAGGTAGGAGGAAAACCAGGAGATGATTGTCATAAAAAACCAAAGAAAGTGATTCAAGAAGCAGAGAGTGCTTAATGGTGTGAAGTGATAACATTTCATCACCCAAAGAAAACCCTGTACCTATTAAACCATCATTTTCCATTCCTCCTTCCTTCCAGCCCCTGGAACTACTAATCTATTTTCTATCTTTATAAAGTTGCCTTTTCTGGATATTTCATATGACCTGAATCATACTGTGTGGTCTTTTGTGTCTGGCTTATTTCACTTAGCATAATGTCTTCAAGTCTCATCCATGTTGTAGCATATATCAGTAGTTCCTTTTTATGGCTAAATAATATTTCATTGTATGGATATACTACTTTTGTTTTTTTTGCATGGGTAGGCACCAGGAATCGAACCCGGGTCTCCGGCATGGCAGGCGAGAACTCTGTCTACTGAGCCACCGTGACCTGCCCAGATATACCACATTTTGTTTATCTATTTGTCAGTTGATGGATATTGGATTGTTTCCACCTTTTGACAGTTGCAAATAATGCTGCTATGAATAATAACACAATTTTTTTGAATAACACATTTCTATATTGGCTTTCTCCACTTTCCTGGCAGAGTAGGAGATAGAATGATGTGAAGAATCTGGAAACAGGGAGGCAATAGTCTAGATGGAGAGACAGGCCCCTAGTAGATCGGGACCAAGGAAGCAGGAATGGAAAGAAAGGGCTAGATTTGAGAGACATGAGAGACATGCAGAGTTAGAATGGACTGGATTTGTTGAAAGTGTGAAGAGACAGGAACTTGATGGGGAAGGGAGGGAAATAAGGATTATGCAGGAATTTTAACCTAAAGCAAATGTTTTAAATTGTTGCCATTTCCAAAGCCCAAACATTTGATAATTTTTACAGCTAGTCTATTAATAATTACTATGCTAATAAAGCCCATATAAATCCAATCATTTGTGAGGACAGGTGTTTCCATGTTTCCAGAAGCAGGACCACCCTTAGGATTTGCAAGGTCCAGGGCAAATATTTTTTGTGGGGCCCATGTCTAAATAAAATTTTAAGTCATCCAAAGCCAGAGTTGCTACACCATCCTGGCAGTTCAAAAGATATATTGCATTGGCCAATATATGATCTGCTCACCAGACTGCCTTCTTGGAAACTTGCTCTGGCCATAAGGCCTGGAGATGACCTCTTGGATATGAATACTGAGGCTCCTCAGGGTACTTGGTCTACCCCACCAGTGTGTGTGTGTGAGGGGGGTGGCAGGGGGCATGTGTGTGAAGGGTGGGTTGAGGATCACAGTGCTCAAAGAGGAGAACCAGGGATTGGGGCATGTATTTTTCCCTGCCATAACAAATTAACATGAACATGGTGACTTTAAACAACAGGAATTTATTCTCTCAAGGTTCTGGAGGCCAGATACCTGAAATCAAGATATCAGTAGGCTATGCTGCCCTCAATATTCTAGGGAAGAATCCTTCCTTGTCTCTTTCAGCTTCTGGTGGATTCTGGCATTCCTTGGTTTGTGGTAGCATAACTCCAATCTTTACATGATCATCTCCGTGTGTCTTCTCCTTTTCTCCCTCTTATAAGGACACCTATCATTGGATTTAGGGCCTACCCTAATCAATTCAAGGGTAATCTCACTTCAAGATCCTTAATGTAATTACAACTGCAAAGACCCTTATTCAAAATAAGGTCACCTTGTGAGGTTCCAGGTGGACATATCTTATTTTTGGGGGGAGGGCAAAATCCATATGGAACCAGGTCCAGATTGGACAGCACTGCCAGGCTCCTAGTCGAAGAGAAAGGCATTCAAAAGCACAGGGCCCTGTGAGGTCAAGGACTTCACTTGCCCAGGTCTAAGAATGGTACTGCCTAGAATTATCTAGGGATATTCTTCAGGAAGCAGAAGAAAAGATGGAAACCAGAAATTGTTTTGAGCACTTCCTACTTGCCAAGCACCATCAACACACTTGCTTCATTTAATCCTGACAAGAATCTTATGAGATAGGTACTATTATCAAACTCACTTTACAGATAAGAAAATTGTGTCCCAGAGAGATCACATGACTTCCATTGGTTCACCCAGTGGTAGATCCAGGTTCTAAAATGTGTTCCCATTCTACTATCTCATGTCACTGCCCATGAAAGGTCTTACCATTTCCACTTCCGCTAAAAGAGTGTGTGTTATTTCTGCACAAATTGTATAACACTCCAATTCCACTGGCCACTGAACATTCTCTGTCTGTTTGAGTACATTCCACAGTGACTTTCTGTGATTAGGTTTTTGTCCATGGCCCCAAACCCTCTTTGATCTCTTAACCAACAAAGGAATACAGAGCATCCTTCCTTGGTTTGCATCCAATGAATCCATGGGCCCTCACTCACTGTGCATGCCGTAGAACCCCACCTGTTCCCTGCCTGTGGTTTTGAGAAGGTTCAGTTCACACGTAGAATGAGCTCAGACAACTCCCTGAACAACTTTTAAAACAGAGGAAGAACAATTGGGCTAAGTGATGGAAGGAGGGTTAGTCAGATCCTAACAGGAAATCAGATTAAAATCATTCTGTGTCATTCAGTAGTGTTAATGATTATTCTGGTTTGAATTCTCATTGGTTGGGTCAGACTTTGGGCAAAAACCATTAAGATGAGTGAGGTGTGGCTGTTTTTTAACCTGGGCTGACGAAGCTTTGTGCTTAGGCAAGGGACCAGGCTAGAATATAAGGACAGCCACAGGGCTAAGCCAGTGTTTCAAAACTTTCATCAGAAGCCCTGAATGAGGGTAGATCCATCTCCTGAGAGGCATTGGTTGGGGTCAGGTAAGAGTTTCACTACTTTTACAAGTAGCTTGGTCTCTTTCTTCTGTACCTCCTGATCATACAGCCTCCACCTTCTCCCCCAGCCCCTCATGTATTACCCCATAAATAACTACATATAAATGGGTGAAATGGAGCTCCTGATGGCAAGAAGTCACAGTTTTCATCAGAGGAAGGGTAATAGGGTGCCTGATTTCCTTGTAAACATGGCATCCTGAAAGAGAGCATCTGGAAAGTGTTTAAGAATGAGACAGGGTGTCCTAGGGTAGTCTGCAGTTTTAGCAATACCTGAAGTCTGAGATGGGTGATCTGTTGAGTATAACCATTAAGTAGGTTCCAAGGTTCAAAACTGTTTCCACCTCAGCCAAAGATTGTCTTATAGTCCCCCCTGAAAACAACAGCTACCTGTGGCCTTGAAAAGGGGGTAAAGAAGAAACTTCCTAAAGAGGTCTTATGTCAGGATAGACCCATCATTTCCTCTTTTGGGATGGATTATCCCAGGCTCTAAAAGGTAGCACACAAACACTCTTAGCTTTTGAGCTATAGCAAATGAAATTATAGATATGAAACAAGAAGCTAAGAAGAGTCAAGTTTCTAAGGCTGCTTGATAGAATAGCAGCAAAATTTCTGGATAAGAGAATTGACTTCTAGGTTAACTTGAACACCAACCAGCACTAGCCTCAAAACGTCACCAGTCCCAAAATGTCACTAACTCAGTTAACTTTCAAGTCACCAGGGCAGCTCTCTGTGCTATACTAGCCCCAGGAAATGCCACACATTTTTATCATAGTTTCATGCATGTCTGTTTGTTCTGGACAAAAGGACAATTGTTCCCCTCAAAGGCTCGTGTTCAACTGCTGCAACAGAAACTGATGGCCTTGGTTATTTGACTTTAGTGTGGCATGAAATCATGGGCCTGTAAAAGAAGGACAGGCTGTGAAGGGTTGTGTGAGGTTTGGTTCTCAAAGTCAGCAGAAATGGGTTTCAGGTTATTGGGTTGACAATGAAGAGAAGGGAGTTTTGGCATTCTAGGGGCAAGGTTAATGCTGCCTGTAAGGCCAGTCTCACCAGCAGCATATTCTCAGAGGTATTTCCCTTAAATGCCTGCTTGACTATTCCAGTTTGGGCTTATAAAATGTCAAGGGCATTTTGTGGTGATTGTTGTTCTTACAAGGCAGATTAGTGCAGTGGTTGTGAATTCAGTGCAAGCCTCAGAGCCATCTTGAGACTGATTTACTATGGGATTCTCAAACTTGAGTTTCAATCCTGTCTTGACTATTAGCCTGTGTCCATGAACAAATTACATCCCTTCTCTAAACCTCAGATTCCTCATCTTTAAAGATGAGGGGGCTTGA
>PVIY010023432.1:0-39431 GCA_004026745.1 Myrmecophaga tridactyla | reverse complement strand
CTTATGAGACACTAGGAGGTTTTAATCTAATATCATGTTTTGATAGCTTTATGGAAAGGTACAAAGGCACAGAATCTTCATCATATCAAGACATCTAGCAGCTACACAAGAATCAGTTCTTTTCCCTCGTGCCACAGAGGAGGTGTTTTCTGGCTACCATGGACGAGACCTTTGGTGACCTTTGATCACTTTGGCACAGAAGAGCTGCGGCTCATTTTCCCCATTCATCTTGCTTGTCACCCTGGTCTTACAGGCCAAAGGCCCATGTGCCAACCTACAGCTTCCCCAACACAGGTACAGAGTCACTCACTTATCTGAAATCTGTTGTCTCTAAGGAAACGGTTCTGAGAGAGACCAGGGAATTGTGGGGGCTGATGATAACCCTTTACTCACTGTTACTAAGATGCAATGTCTCTAGTCGAACTCCTGACCCCTCCCCCCACCCCAGCCTGCTCCTTTGGCAGTCTTCCCCGGGGCTGTCAAATCCTACGCCCTCTGCCAGGCGCTTAGGACAGCATCTTGGAGTAACCCGTGGCTCCTTCTTTCTTTCACCGTGTCTACTGCTGCCACTCTGGTTTAAGACACCATCATCTCTTCTTGGATTATTGCAACAGCCTTTTAGCTGGTCTTCCTGCTTTTCAACCATGCCCCTGCATTCCCACTGCCCACTGCCCCCATCCACAGGCTATTTACACACGGCAGCAATAGTGATAAAAAAAAAAAAGGGAAAAGAAATATATTATTCCTCTGTTCCAAGCCATCCAGTGACTTCCCCTTCCAGGAGTTAAAGCCAGATCCACGCATTAGCCTACAAGACCTTTCTCCTTATCACCTTTCTGTCAGTCTGCCCTGTACTCCCTCTCTCTGACTGGCTCTCTCTAGCCTCTTTATAGTGCTTCTAACCCCTCTGTCCCCTGAAAGGCCATGCTCTTTTCTGGAGCCTGTTTTAGTTTGCTGAAGCTGCTAGAATGTAATGTATCAGAAATGGAATGGCTTTTATAAAGGGAATTTATTACATTAGAAATTTACAGTTCTAAGGCCATAAAAATGTCCAAACTAGGGCACCCAGAAAAAGATACCTTGACTCAAGAAAGGCCAACGTCTGTTACGTGGGAAGGCATATGGCTGGTATACGCTGGTCCTTGTTCATAGTTCCATTGCTTCCAGCCACTGAAGCCAGTGGCTTCCTCTCCAAATGTCTGTGGGCCTTCGCTTACTCCACCGGGACACAGCTTTGAGTTTTGGCTGGCTCAGCAGCTCATGGGAAGGTACGTGGTGATGTCTGTTGGGCTCTGCTCGTGTCTAGGCATTTGCTCTCTCTGTCAGCACCCCAGGCATCTCCAAACATCCATGTCTCTGCCAGCTCTAAAGCAACTGTTCTCCAAGCTTCTGCATCTGAGATTTCTCCAAATGGTTTCCCCTTTTGAAGAACTCTAGTAAACTAATCAAGACCCTCCTTGAACGGGTAGAGTCACATCTCCATCTTACCAAAAGGTCACACCCACAATTGGGTGTGTAACATCTCCGTGGAAACAACTTAATCAAACAATCCCACCCTACAAAATTAAATAAGCATTAAAGAACCTGGCATTTCTGGAGTACACAACAGTTTCAAACTGGCACAGAGCCCTTGTTAGCAAATTGTTTTTCCTGGTGATTGAAAGTTTGAAATTCACTGACTTAGCACAAATTCCTAGGACAGCTTTTCCCTTGTTTGAATTGAATGTGGTTATTTATAGTCTCATTGGAGTTACAGGGATATTTCCTTATTAGACTTGAGGGATATGTGTCTGTTTGGTTTCCTCTGATTGGATTTATGTGTTAAATTTCTTCTCTTTTTCTAGGATCTGTGATGAAATTCTTTTGTACGAATGTGCCTCAAGATGTGGAAAGAGAAACCGAGGTACACAGGCCATGTACTGCATGAATAATCAACATCATGATCTCATTGTTATTTTTAAAAATTTGGAATAATCCCTGTGTTTTCAAGGGAGGGTGCTTTCTTGAGTAGGAAAAGCATTTGTTAATTGCACAGGTATGGGACATGGTAGATGGGAGAGGCTGATAAATTTCTGAGTTGTAGCTTTTACTCAAGCCAGGTTAGAATTTCAGGGCTTTTGTTGTTAGTTTTTGCTTTCTTTTTTTTGCATGGGCAGCACCTGGAATTGAACCTGGGTCTCTGGCATGGCAGACGAGAAATCTGCCACTGAGCCACTGTCACACCACCCTGTTGTTTTTCAAATCCCGGCTAGGGTTGCTTTAATAGCGTTGTGGCAATTAGAGTGAAAATCTCTTTAAAGTGGATTATTTGTAATTATGGATATAAACAAATGCTCTAATGCAGGTGGGAATCTTGGCAAACAGCCATGCCTTTTCCAGGTGTTTCAGCTCTCTTATATCGATACTCTTGGTTTTATAAATTCGAATATGCAATATTGACATCTTTAAGCACCAAAATAAAAAGCAAAACATTCACAAAGTAAAGATATTGCAAGTTGTGAAGTTCATAATCTTAAGTAAAATGAAAGGCTAAGAATAGCCAACTGAATCTGAAGATCCAAAGATCTGAAATATCACATAAGTTCACAAAGAACAGATGTTTTGGTGTGTGTCTGTGTAAGTGTGTGTAGATAGATGCCCATCAATGTAGAAATAAATGGATAACGTACAGTTCATTTTTTTTTGATGAACACATTTTAACATAGTTTCAATATAAAAAATACAGTGTTTTTCCCCCCACTGTTTCAAGGAGCATGTTTTTTATGGGGGTTATACTGTGCATATATTTGAGATGCAAATACTTCATGTAATGGGGATAACAAACTAAAATATGGGACTCTTTACAGTCTTTCTGGCTTCTTGACTCCTAGAAGCTTGTGGAGATGACTAGAACATTGTGGAAAAAGTACTGCAGAAATGAAGAAAGAGGCCACTGAAATTTTCTAACTGAAAGGGATTAAACTTCTAAGAGCAGGACATAATTTATCCTGAAAGGCAGGGAAGTGGGAATGGGTGGGGAGAACATTTTGGGGAAGTTTAAAGAGAGCAGGAAGCCTGGTCTCAGAGGCCACTTCACAGCTGTAAGGAAGTTTGAAAGAGAGATAGATGGGGAAGCAGGAATTTAGGAAGTTTTATTGGAATTGGATCCCCCTTTGGTATGTTTAGTAAAACCCCAATAAATATTTGCATTGCTTCTTAAATTATTTTTGAATTGAGGTTTAGTTGAATGAGATTCTCAGGATAGACTTTAGAAGAGGCACAGGCACTTTTTTTTTTCTACATAATCATACAGAATCCTGGATTGGAGGAGAGCATCCCAGATTTATCCTAGAATTGAGAGGAGAACAAATTTGTCACATAGATTCTTATCTATGGAATTTATAAGATTATGGAGTGAGCCACAAGACATGAAATATGATCGTTTTCAGAGTTACGCTGAAAGTCAGAAGGGTGCCATGCCGAAATTAAGATGATAATTTTTCAGAGAATACGTGGGATTAGAACTAGATGCTCCAGGAAGGAGCTCAGAAATGGGAACATTTGAAAAACTTTCTAATAAAAGTGTCATGTGGGAACTGGACTTTTAAAATAATAATCTTCCCTTTTATTTTTTTAGAACCACTTTAGATTTACAGAAAAAGTGATAAGATAGTTCAGAGAATTCCTGTATACCCCGCACCACGTTTGGGTATTAGATTTTAAGTCAAACCCAATAGTAACCCAGCTTTTCAAGAAGCTGGAGACATTCAGAGGAGGGGCAAGAGGCTGGTGACAAAGACACTTTGAGCAGTTCAGGGCTTCTTTCTGACACCAGCAGCTGAAGCCACGGTCCCCACGCCGTCGCTTGGAGATTACAGCCGAAAAAGAACCATGGAAGTGGGGGGAGCTTTCTCCCTGCTAGTCTTCAGTGTGGTCTTTGGCCAGAAATCCGAGCAGTAGACCATGGGCTACTGTTGGCAATGAAATGCCGTAGGGTAGAGGACCACAGAGAGATTTAAAAATCTTCAGTTGATTTTCTCGCTGATGTTGCTCCTTTTGGTTTCCAAACCTTGGCCCCATGTGGGCCCTGTGTTGTGGGTGAGCTGGGCTGAAGCAAACAGGAGAGGAATGAGATGGCCTGGTCCGTGTTGCAATATACACTTTGGGCAAATGCAGCGCATTTGATCATTTTTATTTTTAAGGTGTGTGACCTTTCCTCTCTGTGCTACCCTTTCAGTTACGCATTATCTCTTGTTCCATTCCAGGAACGCGAAAGAGATGCTGTTTTCTCAAGATGGCTACTGCTGCCTGATGAAATCTGGATTTGCATATTGTCCCTTCTGCCCCACAAGGATCTTGCTCGGGTCGCGCAAGTCTGCCGCCAGTTCCACCGGCTTGTGAGTGACAAAAGCCTCTGTAAGCAGATGAAATGATATAGGAAACGAATGCGCCATAATCGGGAAAAAATGTGCATATGGCTTCATCAAGTTCGCTTTTTAATTTTCCATTGTCTAAGGGAAGTCCTTTGGACAGTGTGTTGCACTTTCCTGGCCATTATCATGTTGGGCTGGCACAATCCTGCCATTTATTCATTTCTTTGTCCATCTGTCCCATCTATGTATTAGATACTTTGAGGATAAGGAGAAGAATGAGACATTGGTCTGACCTTTAAAGCACTTTGATGGCAGCAAGGAGACAACTCTATATTCACCTGAGACCAGTAATGACAATCTTCGTGGTCATTATAATCATTTATTGAGTACTTGCAATGTGCTAGGAATTGTACTATTTTATGCATCTTACCTCATTTATTTCTCAAATAGTAATATTAATCAGAACTATGTCCATTCTCATCTTGCAAACGAAGGAAGTTAGTTTTGGAGAGACTAAATAATGGGATTAAAGTCTCCTGGCTAGTACATGACACGGTCTGTTGCTGAGCTCTGGTCAATCTTATGCCTTACTGCTTACATGGGTGAAAATGAAAGTATTTGGTAACTATAGAAGGAGAGAGTAATCCAGGAAGAGGTAGCGTTTGAACCAAATTTTGAAGAATGACTAGTGTTTTGAAAGGTGGAGAAATGGAAGGCAGAGAGACAAAAGTTATTGTGAAAAGGCTGAATAGCATGAAGAAAGCAGAGAAGCACTGTATCAGTTAGGGATTACATTTGATTGCTGGTCACTGAGACCTGAAGTAACAGTGGACTAAACTAGAAAGGGTTCACTTTTCCCTGACATGACATGAGATCCAGAGGTGGGTTACCCATCCTTTAATGGCTCAATGATGTCACCAAGGAGCCAGGTTTCTTCTCCATTTTTGTTTGGCAATCTTTCAGTTCTGGCTTGCGTCTTCAAAGTCACTTCATGGCCACAAGATGGCTGCAGCAGCCCCAACCGTCATGCCATAGTTCCAGAAAGAAGAAGAACAAGGGAGGGAGGGCAAAGGAACAAGTACCATCTGAGTAAGCCCTATTTAAAGATTTTATTCTTAAAATCTATCTGATGACTTTTTATCTTATTGGACGCCCTTATTTATAAGGTAGGTTTGGAATTACAGGTTTTTGTGTGCGTGTGTGTGTGTGTATGAGTGTATTTTCTTCCTCAAAATATGGGGATACTGTTAGGAAGAAGAGGAGCACAGATACTGGGGAGGTAAGTAGTAATACTTGCCATGGTCATGAAGAGTGAGCATGCTGCTTATGGAAAGCCATGGAGGGAGAGCTGTGGGAGGGAGGGCCTTCAATGCATCACAAAGGTAAGATTTAATCCTCTAGATAACAGAGGACATTTGAAGAGTCTTTAGCAGAGGCGTGATGGTTCAGGAGGATCAACCTTGGAAGTCATGTGAAGTATAAATTAGAGACATCCTGCAACAGGAATCAACAGGTCTGGGTGGCTGTTTGGACATGGGGGCTGGGGATGTCCAAGATGACTTTGAAGTTTCCAGTCTAAGGGACAGGAGGATGCAGCAGCTTCCCTGTCTTATTGTGGGTCATTCCATAGGTAGAGAAGCAGTGCTCAGTAATGGGCTGTGGGCTGGTCCCAGCAGTCTAACTCTCGTACTTCAAAAGCAGGAAGGAGCCAGGTGATTAGTGAAGGACAGAGGCTCTTGACTTAGGTCGCTTTGCTACCTCAGATTTGCTGCTGTTCTGGACCCATCAGTAGCCCAGTGGAGGGAAATATTATAGAGCAGTGGCCGAAGGTTTTCCAGTTCACTAGTTTTTCTAGACACTCTCAGATCTGCCTTTGGGGTAAGCTTAAACCTTCATGAGCTCCTTGTTTCCCTGCCTGACTGGAATTCCATCTGGTCTGTGGCCACCAGCTCCTTATTAAAGAACAACCCTAGGAGACGCATAGTTTATTGTTGGGAATAGCACAGCCTATGTTACAAGCTCTCTCCCAGGGAGGACCCACTGGGAGGTCTTGTCACCATACATAGCTGAACTTCTCCAAAGTGACTTGTCTTTCCTCTCGTGGCACTGAGCTATGTGACTGTGTTTCTGCAGAAAGCTGAGGGCCACATTGGGTGTCCTCCTCTAACACATGTAAGAAGCTTTGAGTTTATTCACTCTGTGGGCCAAGCACAGTGCTGGCTCAGGTAGGCTTTCCTTTCCTTGTTTTCTAGTTGCGTCATTTTTTTTGTTCCTATTTAAGTTATTTTGATCTCACTCTGTTTATAGGCTCTTATAGATGGCCTGAACTTGTTTTGGGATTAAGGCTTTGTAGAGAGCATGGGTTCTTAAGCACGCATCAGAGTCCCTGGAGTGCCTATTAAAGCACAGATTCCTGCCCCACCCTGCTTTAGTTTCTGATTCGGTAGGTCAGAGGTGGAGCCTGAGACTTTGCATTTCTAACAGTTCCCAAGAGATAATGATGTTACTGGTCCAAGGACTACACTTTGAGAACCATTGGCATAAAGAAATTAAACTAAAATGTGGATTATTTATATTAGTATATTAGTGCAACCCGCCAATCATGCAGTTTTTGTTTTTTAATGATTCTTATCAGGCAGCTGGCACTGAATCAAACCCTGTGGGGAGATGGGCACCTTGTTCTGAGGGAATGTTCTGATTTTGGCTGCAGAGGTAAGAGATAAATTTAAATCAGAGAAAAGACAATGTCTAGCAACAGAGAGATCAATGATGGGAAAATTCATTGTGTGTTTGGACCTTTAGGAAGGAAGGAACTCAGAGGGAAAATAGGGCTTGAGCTGGTGTTTGAAGTGAGGATGCGGGTTGAATGGTGGAATAAAGGATGTTGAGAAGGGGTCGTCTCATTAGAGGGCAGCTTGGGTGTTGAGGATTGAATTATGTCCCCACAAAAGGCATGTTCAGGTCTCAACCCCTGGACCTGTGAGTGCAAACCCATTTGTAAGTAGGATCTTTAAGGATGTTATTAATTAAGGCGGGGCCCACCTGAATGAGGGTGGACCTTAATTCAATATGGTTAAAGTCTTTATAAGTAAAGGAAATTGGGCATGGAAGAGAAGGCCATGAGAGGGAGCAGGAAGTCAGGGGGAACCTGGAAGAGAAAGGACGGAAAGCCAAGGAACACCAGCCGGAACCCTAGTTCTCCGAAACTGTGAGCCAGTAAATTCCCGTTGTTTAAACTAAAACAGTTTATGGTATTTGTGAGAGCAGACTGGTAAACTAAGGCAATGGGCAAAAGTCCAGAGCTGGAAAAAAGCCCTTATAAACCTACCTATGACTGCAGTATGCAAAAGACAGAACCTCCAATCCCACAGAGCAGTGTCCACCCCCATATCCATGGGGGAGGGCAGTCCCACAATCTCGGGCCCACCCCCCACCTTATTTTCTGTTTTATCAGATCCCTCGTTGTTTCCTGACAATATCCAACACTTTCCAATGCTGGTTCTTTGTCCCCGATGTCTCCTTCACCTGAAATACATTTTACTGCTTCCACAAGGCACAGCTCAAATGCCACCACTAACTTAATGAAATGCTCCGGGTTCTTCCTTTGGTGAGCACTGGGGAGATCATCATTCCTTCCCGGATTAACTTGTGTCCATGCTTTACTCACTATCTGTCAATTGTAGTTTTCACTGCTGTTCCTCTGAGAGCCTCTGATCTCAAAATGTGGCCCCCCAGAGGGCTCAGCAACACTGCAGAACTTGTCAGAAACGCACATCCTTAGAGCCCCAAAATGCCTATTGCATTGCATTCTGAAGCTGGAGCCCAGTAATCTGAGTTCTAATGAGCCCTCCACGTGGTTCTAATAAATGCTGCTCTCTGAGCAAAACTAATTATTGGAAGTGGCCATCAAAACCCTCCCAGAGGGCCTGTCTCCTCCTCCCGGATGAAATCCCTGCTCTCTAATTACCAACAGCCTATTTTAAGAGTTGGGATTTTGCATTTATTATAAGATGAACAGTTTCAATTTCCATGGCAGTTTGCTTTAAAACAAAATGAGGATGGTTTCTTTGTAAGTTTAACATTTCACTGATTTTATGATGTAGTAGTAAGGCCCTGACCATTTTTAAAAATGATTATTATTCGACCACAATTACTGAATGCTTTCGAGTGCTGTAACAAATTGGAGAATAACAATGATTTAATAGAAATCAAACTATCTCGCAGTAGGAAGAAAAAACCTGCTGATTAATTTGAGTTTTCTAAAAATCATGTCCATTTAAAGTAAACTATATCCATACCTCAAGTCTCCTAATGCCTTGCTTATTAATCCATGTCTAGAAACACTGCAGTGTTCAAGGATTTGCAATATATTGCCTGTTTCTCCAGTGAAGCTGTAATTGCTAGGCTGTGCATATAGAGCATATAAGAATGATTTTCCCAAACAAATGCACACTCATATATATACATACATGCACAAATGTAATATATATAATTAAAAAATACAATATATAACATCGTGTATATGTTTATATATACCCACACAGATTTTAAATTAAAAAACCTAAGTGATATTTCAAAAATTGATTTTCTGTCTTTTAACATACTGAGGTACAATTCAAAAATAAAAGGACATCCATTTAAAGTGTGCAATTTGATGAGTTTGACAGGTACATTCTTGAAACCACCACCACAGTAAGATCTAGAATATTTCCATCACCCTCCAAACTTTCCTTGTATACCTTTGCAGTCTGTCTCTTCCCCCTGGTCTCAGGCAACCACGGATTTGCTCTGTGATACTATGGTTTAGGTTAGCATTCTGCATAAATGGAATCATACCGTACACACTTGTCTGTGCTTGACTTCTTTCACTCAGCATTATGATGTTGTGATCATCCATGTTGTTGCGTATATAAGTGGACACTTTCTTTTCATTGCTGAATAATATCCCATGGTGTGAATGTACCACATTTGGTTTATCTGTTTACCCGTTGGTGGGCATTTTAGGTTGTGTCCAGGTTTTGGCTTTTGCAAATAATGTTGCAAAGGGTGTTCACATACAAGTCGTTGTATTGACATATGTTTTTATTTATCTTGAGTAATTATTTATCTTGAAGCCAGTGAAGAATTGATCATATGCTACATGTAAAATCATTAACTTTGTTGTTTTAAGTGCCAGACAATTTTCCAAAACAGCTGTACAGTTTTACGTTCTCATCGGCAGTGTGTGCAAGAGTTCTAATTGCTCTACATTCTCACCGACGCTTGGAAGTCCTTTTTTATTCTTAGTTTGCTGAACATTTTTTTATCATGACTTGATATTGCATTTTGTCAAATGCTGTGCATGCATCTATTAATATGATAGGACTTTTCTCCTTTATTCTGTTAATACGATGAATTACATTGATTTGTTTCTTGAATTTTAAACCAATCCTACATTTCATTATTAAATGCAACACCACCATAGTACATTACAACTCTCTACTGAGTTCTTATTTTTTTCTTCTTATCTTTTAATTCTAGAATCTTCTTGTTTCTTTATCAAATCTGCTGTATCACATTAAAAATTCTCCAGATCCATTTCAAGATTCTTAAGTTGGATTTTACTTTCTGGAACCTGGTAATTGTATTTGTTTTATAGTCTCTGTCTCATAATTTGTAGCCCTGGGGGTCTCTTTCTGTTGTCTCTTATTTGTACTGGATTTTGTTTGCGTTATCTTGTCTCTTTATGTCCCTGGTTATTTTTTAATATATATGGAACATATTTTTGAAATATTATTTGTGGGAAATTTTGAGGCCTACAATGCTTTTATACTTTTCAGCAGCAAGTGCTTTTATTTGATTTTGCTAGGCAAAACTAATAGGGTTTTGACTTTATCCAATTTTAATGCTGGAGATTTTCTTGTGAGGACTGGTTTACATTTAGTTTATTCTTGCCCCTAGAGTTCAGCTCAGACTTATGGGTGGTCATCTGGGGTCCTCATCTTGTAGGACCTGGACTCTGCCTTTAATTTTCTCTGTGCCCCCAAAGGATTATGAAAATCATTTGCTAAGCCTCTCAGCTACCTTTGCCATATAGGCATATGACCCTTGGGAAAGAATGGTTTCAAATGCCAGCAGACCATGCTGGATTCCAGCTTTTCCAGGATTTCACTATTTAGCTGGCTTTTTAACACCTTTAAGATGACTCTTAAAAATGAATTTCATCTAGCTTTTTCACTTGTCTTCAATGGGAGGTTTGGTTTGAGTTATCCAAGTCAGATGCCTTGAGTTCCCTCTGTGATCCCTCTAAAAATGATCCCCAGTTGATATTCCCTCCACAGGTTCTTCTTCTGTTCCTCAGATCAAGTATTTTGATCTGTTGGGGAGCAAGTAGTTATTTCCAAAACATAATTCTCTATTATGCTGCCAGAGATGCTTCAGCCAGTACCTCACTCTTTGTATTCAAGGGTGAGCCAGACACCAGTCAATAACATCCAGCACATCCTAAAAACACATATAAAGGTCCTTGAGGACTCTCCTTAAATTATTACTCACTAGATTTGAGATAAGGGCCAAGTACCACTCCCCCAATGGTTGTCACCCATCTTACTTCAATGCCTCTTTCTAAAGATATTCTCAAGTCCAACTCTGGCATCATCAGCTTCAACCCTTTGATCTTCTGAAGGTAGATGAGTCATTAATGGTTGTAAAACTGGTTTCACAACTTCTTTTGTAAACATTTGGAGTCCCAATCATTGGCATGTATATAGCTTTGGAGCTGAAGTTGAAATGTTTCAGTATGCTATTATGTATTTTACAAATATTTTCCAAGTTTGTCATTTGCCTTTTAATCTTCTAAGTTGTTTTAATGTAAAAATATTTCAAAATTTTATATGATCAAAAAATTTTTAATGAGTTCTGACTTTCTGGTCATTTTTAAAAGCATATTTTTCTACTTCTGTGGTTGTTTAAGTATTCACCTATATTTTCTTGTAATATTTTAATGAACTCCTTTGCTATACCTAAATGTTTAATCCTTCTGGCCTTTTGTAAGTTAGGGATCTAACTTTTATTTTCCTAAAGTGTATGTCATCCAAATACTTACATATATTTATTCTTAGATTTTTATATTCTCTTTCACTGGCCTTTCAGGCCATCCTGCCAACAATGAATGGAATTGTTTCATTGAAGCCAAAATACAGATAGATGTATTTACCTAAGCTTTTATACTAATATTGAAAATGTCATTCTTTAGTAGACAATTGCTTTAGAACTCAGTAGCCTTATT
The DNA here is from genome assembly GCA_004026745.1 of Myrmecophaga tridactyla. Lineage (NCBI taxonomy): Eukaryota > Metazoa > Chordata > Mammalia > Pilosa > Myrmecophagidae > Myrmecophaga > Myrmecophaga tridactyla. Next base: position 27,812 of record PVIY010023432.1, on the reverse strand, counting down.
TAAGATCTGTCAAAGAGTTTAAATTTTCTAGCGTGTATCACAAATTCCCTATGATTTTAATGTTATCTTTGGTTGTTGAAAGACAGCAGTGGTAAGTGTATGGGAAGCCACCAGTTCTCATGATCCAGTGAAAGGGAGGTTCATGGCTACAAACAAAGCGTGTTTGAGGTTATGCCAATGTCAGTCAATTGGTCTGAATTTCACCTGCAGATGGTCAAATATTCTGACTTCTGTGACATTCTCATGGTGAAATTCTAAGCTAATGATTAACTACCTGTTAACGAAAACTAAACGGCTGTGCTTCAGACACAATGCACCAGTGTTTTGGACACCAGGCACATTATTGTTTATATCGAGCAGAGCTCCTGTGCTTGGGTTCTGCAGATGAAGCCAAATGTTTCCAGCAGTTGCTTGGTCACAGGGTAGCCAAGCGGAACATGAGGTCATCTCTGAGCCACTTTAGAATCTCCTCCATCTAAACTGGAATTCAACTAGCCATAAGAACAGTGAATGCTTACTTTGGGGAGTGAGCTGAAGTCAGAGAATTGAAAAGAGGGAACTTTGTGCCCAAAGTGAAACAAATATAGGGAAAGAAATTTGCAAAATATTAGTATAGACTTTTCATTTCTATTTACCAGATTATGTGAAAAAGTTGTTTTGTAAAAACAAAGTATTTTTATTATGTTGCTACCTATTTATTGATTTCGTACTTATTCTTGAAATAATTTGAGGTATTTATAAAAATACGTGTAATATAATGTTTCATTGTTGAAGATGATATCAGGGCAAAAGGAAAGTCATGGTCAGACAGACAAAGAAGGGGGGAATAAACAAAAAGAAATGTCTGCTCTTTTTTACTCTTTATAATTGTGATGTCTCTACAAAATTGATCTTGATGGTTTTTGAACCTAAGAAAAGTGCTGAGTATGATCAAATCACAAAATTCCTGTTGTCCAGAAAAGACAACAAGCCAGTTACTCAGAGTAGAGTGTTTTTATATGTATGAGAGATATTTCCCCCTGGTTCCTTTTAAGGTGGTGATGTTACTATCTACATTAATTTTCTTGATGGCGTTTATGGTTTGATGTAATTGCATCTTATATGTGATGAACACATCAGCCAATTTCACAGACACGGTCTCTAACCCATATGTGTCCATCAACTGTTTCAGTAATTTGTCAAACATTCTTATAGTCCAAGTACTGTGCTTGGTGCCAAGAGGATACAAAGATAAAGAAGGATGCTTACGACCCTGGAGGAAAGGCTAGCTGGGCAGACAGATATTTACAAAAAGTATTTTTTTACATTACAATTCAATTAATGCACCAGCAGTAATAAGTACAGAGAAGGGAACATGGATTCAGCATCAAGTGTGAAGACACAGAAGTTTAGCAACACCTAATGAGTTTAGCAGTCAAAGAGGGAGGGAAAAGTCTTTCCAGACAGAGGGCTCAGGATGAGCAAAAAGTATATAAGTGTGAATAATTCATTGGCAGTGCTAGCTGAGGAGAGGGCGTCTGTGGGGGAGGCATGAAGATAGTGGGCCAAAGTTAGATTGAGTTACAAGAGGACTAAGGCTTAGATACCTGTGTGTCTGAATTTCCTGATCTCCAAAACCCGAAACTAAGGCTTTCGACATGGATCCTGAGGTCCATCCCATCCCGTCCCACCCCATCCATTTCATCCCATATTTTTAAAAAAATGTGCGTTGAGCAATTCCACTGCTAGGTATCTCTCCATCAAAATGACACATATATGTATACCAAAGGAATTTCCATAGCAGCATTATTTGCAAAAGCCAGAAAGTAGAAATAATCTAAATGTCCATTACGAATTCAGTGGATTAATAAATGGTGGTATATTCATATAATGAAGTACTGAAATGAATATGAAAGAAATACTGCTATAAACAAAAACATGGATGACACTCACAAACTTGATGTTGAGCAAAACAAATCAGACAACATAAGTGCACATATGGAATGATCCCATTTATAAAAAGAAGACAGAACAGACAAACTAATCTATGGGTGAGACCTCAGGGTAGCGGCTGTTCTTGGGGAGGACGAGGTGTGGTGTCTGGACACAGCCTTGGGGTTCTCCTGGGGGTTCTTCTGTTCTGTTAATTGATCTGGTTGGTGGGTATTCATCAAGATGTATCTTATGATTTGTGTGCTTTTCTGAACGTATGTTGTATTTCAAAAATAAGTTTATTTAGGGCAAAAATGATATGATATCACTTATAAGAGATGACTAGGAAATAGCAAATTCGCAGAGATGGAAAGCAGGTTAGCTATTACAGGATGGGGGAGGGGCAGTGTTTGTTCATAAAAATAAAATAAATAAAAAAATAATCTTGACACTATAAATTAGTTATCTTGCTTCTCTCAAATGATCATCTGGAGTTAACGTTCAGCAAAATCTACTGAAAAAATAAGTGTATTAAAAAACAGCTACAGGGCGGGCCACGGTGGCTCAGCAGGCAGAGTTCTCTCCTGCCATGCCGGAGACCCGGGTCTGATTCCCGGTGCCTGCCCATGCGAAAAAAAAAAGCAAAACAAAAAACAGCTACAACTCAGAATTAGAACTCTGAAGCTATGAAGGTCGGCAGTAACCATAAAGGAACTGTTTAAAAAGTCAAAAAAGTGATCAGACTTTCAGTAGAGATATGAATGAAACTGATCTAGATAGGACGAAGGTAAATTAGAATAGAGGGTAAAGGATGATATCGTCCACATTTTAAAACTTCAACTTCTGTGTGAGACCACAGGGAGAGATGTTTATTTGGTGCAAAATTTTATTTTAGGTAGGGTATTTCCTAATTTAACTTGTATGGTCAGTTTAGTTGAACACCATAAGTACATGGAATCGTGAATAAGGTGTGAGAGTTTGTTGGTTTGTCCAGGTTAGTGTGATGCCCTGATATATCCCAGAATAATTTGGGCAGAGAATAAATAAATATTTGCAGTTGTCCTTTTGGGGGAATGGGGAGAAAAGTGGAAATATTCAACTTTCCCATTTGAAGAATTTTTGATATTCTTGCAAGCTGTGGGAACAATCAAATTAATAAGCCGAGCGCTCGATCTTGGGGTTCACCCCTCTAAAACTTATTCCTGCAAAAGATGGGCTAAGCCTACTTAAAATTAGGCCTAAGAGTCACCCCCAGAGGACCACTTTTGTTGCTTATATATGGCCAATTTCTCTAAGCCAGCTCAGCAGGTAAACCCATTGCCCTCCCCCTACATGGAACATGACTCCCAGGAGTGTAAATCTCCCTGGTAACGTGGGATAGAATCCCTGGGATGAGCCTGGACCTGGAATCAAGGGATTAAGAAAGCCTTTTGACCAAAAAAGTGGAAGAGAGAAATGAGACAAAATAAAGTTTCAGTGGCTGAGAGATTTCAGAGTTAAGAGGGTATCCTGGAGGTTATTCTTATGCATTATATGTATATACCTTTTTAGTTTATGGGGTATTGGAGTGGCTGGAGGGAAGTACCTGAAACTGTTGGGCTGCGTTCCAGTAGCCTTGATTCTTGAAGACAATTGTACAAAGATATAACTTTTACAATGTAGTTATGTGATTGTGAAAATCTTTTGTCTGATGTTCTTTTTATCCAGAGTATGGACAGATGAGTAAAAAAAAATGGATAAAAATAAATAAATAATAGGGGGGACAAAGTGTAAAATAAATTGGGTAGATGGAAATACTAGTGGTCGGTGAGAGGGAGGGGTAAGGAGTATGGGATGTGTGAGTTTTTTCTTTTTATTTTTTTTTCTGGAGTGATGCATATGTTTTAAAAAGTGATCATGATGGTAAATACAATATTGTAAGCCATTGATTGCACACCAGGTGTGGAATGTATATGTGTGAAGATTAGTCAATTAAAAAAAAAGAACAGCTACAACCTGTAAATTGACTTACTAAGGGTGAAAACCGCAATCTGAAAAACAAACTGATCTTGTCCAAAATCTTCATATAAGAGGAAAGGAGGAAAGGGAAACACAGAAATTTGTCCAAGGATGGACTCAGCCTGGATCCCATACTGCCTCATACCTGACTTGACTCCCTTACTGTTATACTAAGATTTCTTTTTATTTTAAAGAAAACTGACTTTAAAGGTTCCTAATTTCAAACATCTTTTACTTAGTTGTATACTTGATTTTATTAGCAGTCAAACCAGTCCATAAAACTTTTTGGATTGTATCATTCATTTCTTTCCTTGAAAATTTTGGAATTTCTGTAGATGAATTGCTTTTCTGATGAATTAAATCAGGAATTAAAAGTAGAACAATGGAGGCTTACACCCATATTTGCCAGTAAGTTTTCTCTTTTTATAAATAAGACTATCTTTAAGTATTGATAGGTTATTTATGTTAAGAACTATTTTATGATGTCTTCTTATAAAAACTCGGTTTAGACCATAGACCAGTGCTATCCACTAGAACGTTTGCCACGATAGAAATTTTCTATATCTGTGCTGTCGAAGATGGCAGCCAGTTGGCTGTTGAGCGTTTGAAATGTGATAGTGCAATGAAAGTAGATTTTTCGTTTTATGTAAGCTTAATTAATTTAGATGAAATAGCCACATGTGGTTAGTGACCACTCTATTAGACAGTGCAGCAATAGAGAGATGGCAAACCAGCCTGGGCATCTCCTTTGCCTCTGCACAGATCCACAGACCAAGATATCACAAATATAACTGTGTCTAAGCCACTGAAATGAACTGAAGTTTAAATTCTCATGAACAGCCAATGTTTGCCCTTGATTTTTCACTACATTTTATAGCATAATATTGACAGGGAAGAGTTGGCAGCAGTATTGGCTTGTTACATTTATTCAAATTGTAAGAGATATTTGAGCATCAATTTTCTCACCCAGCTTGCATTAAGTAGCTTTTTATGTGGTGGCATTAGGGCAGCAAATGAGAAAGTTCTAGTTGGAAATGGTTTGGAGGCATGTCCTGTTTCTCTTGGTCACATCTCTTACCTGCAGGGACAATTATTGCCTCCTCCAAGCTCATTCTTTTGTTCTTATCCATCTCTTATGGTCCCAGTGCATCTGAAACCCCATTTTAGGTCTGGCCGTACTTGTTCTTGAAGATCCATGGTCTGATGGGATTTACTTCATGACACACTGTGACTCTCTGAACACACTCTCTCAAGAGTGGGAAGCCTTTGCCCATTCTGAGCCTTCCCCAATGCGGCTAGACAATGATCTAGTGCACTGCTCAGAAATGTTCTCTGCTCCATGCAGCTCTACCTGTGGTACTGGCTTTGTCTGCTGGGATCACACATCCTTGCCACTCTCTTTAACTGTTCGTTTTTCATGTATTTGAAGACAACTCTCTTTCATGACTCATACCTTTGATTTGGATAAATATTGATGGGTTTTCCAGCACTTTTGTTTTTTTTAGTTCAAGCTTTCTCCCTTCTGTACATATATCTGATTCTCTTTCGTTTGCTCAGATCTTGGGTGGTCTTATAAGATCTAGAGTGGTCTTATAATTTAATTCCCCAAGTTGAGACATATTTGAGCATAGGAATGCTGCTTAATAATTATAATGAGACAAAAGGTATAAACAGGGACTGTCCCAGGCGCCAATATGGAAGATCTGTTTACCAAAATCTCACTTAAAATGTGTCATATAAAACCAGGCAGTTAAACTCTGAATGGAGCTACGTGCACTCCTCACCTCCTGAAGCCTGAACAGTCTACTTCTATTAGTGCAGCTAAAGACCGAGGTTTTTAGTAGGTGCGAGTTCTTCTGGAATGCCTATCCTTCCTTTCTATTTTGATGATTGCGTACTAATTTTCCCTTGGGGAGCATTCCTCTTTCAGTTGAACACACCTGTGTTCCAAGCATGGCCATTTGACCCAGGTGTCAAAGCCACGTTTCCTCCGATGAACACCCAGCTATGGTGATTGGTTTAAACTGAAGAGAACATTGATAAAGCATCTCTACAGTCCCTCATGCAGGAACACAATAAAGGCTAGTTTCCTTCTTTCCCTTAGGTCTGATGACTGCTGTGTTTATTGAGTTTTAAAAGTTTTTCTGGGATTTCTTTTGTCACCTTTTTTTTTTTTTTTTTTTAATAAAAGCGATCTTTGTCCATCTCTCATTTTCTGGGGCCCTCCTGTTCACCATCGGCCAAGTTACTGGCTTCTGCAAAATTAACATCTGAAGAGTGTGGGTTTTTCTGGACCTAGCCACCTGGTTGCTTTTAAAATGGCTGGCTGTCCTCTTACTATCTGCTAACTTCTCACAGGCTGAAATGTCCTCTTTAGACATTTCTGCCCTTTCGTGGTTGAAGGCCATTCTCCTTGATGGAGAAGATGGATCTAAATTAGGGTTTACCCATTTTTTTTTAATCTACATCTTATACTTTTTATTTGTCATCTGTTAATGTAACACCGTGTTCCTAAAGCTGTGAGCCCATCTTTCTGTGATAAACTTATCTACTGTTTTGTTTGCCTTTCCCTTTTTGTTTGATTGCAAGAAACAGGGTAGTATACTTTGAAACCATTCTAATGGGCAGGTACAGGTTTCTGAGACCTTTTTAAAAATATATAGTCCCCCTTGTTTACAGGTGCCTATATTTGTACTTGGCTTTAAGCATTTTCTTAAAAATAGTACATGCATATGGTATAAAATTCAAATGCTATAAACTGGCATAAAAGAAAAAAAGTTTTCATTCCTTTCCCATTTTTTCAGTTATTCTTGTCAGAGTCAACCCTGTCCTCTGACATGTAGTCACTGTGTGCCTGTGTATGTGCATATGTTTTACACAGATGGTAACATATACTCACTATTCTTTTTGGCAAAATATCAGAAAAGCTTTTTATAAATAAAAAATTAGAGAAGTTGATTTGCAATTGTAGTGGCTTTTTAAGATACATTTATTCGGCAAATAGTCATAAGCACTTACTAGGCAGAAGGTATTGTGTTGGGCATGGTATCTGTTTGTGAGTGGAAAGCACCTACTAGGTGCAAGCCATTTTATTTGACAGGGTATTTGATGATGGATGAAAGAGACATGGTCCTCGCCTTCATGCAACTTGATCTAATGTTGGTTAACATTTCTCACTGGACTGGGTTGACACTATAGATAGTCAAGAAAAATAATATTCTTCACTTAATATAGGCCGTGTTTTGCCTTACCATTCTCTTGTTAAAATTTTTTTTTGGACTTTTACTCTGGTTTTTGAACTTCATTCAATCTATTTTCTTAAAGCTTTTGGTACATGGTTGACTCCATTTTCTTTTTCTTTCTGCAAGCGTTCAAAAATATTTGCATACACAATTAGACACTCCTGCCATGTTCACCCTCTGACTGCGTAACCAACCACAACTGACATTTAGTGGGTTTTTATCAACAGCCATGCTTATCACCTATGCACCACTCTGCTTCATATATGTAGAGCCCTTGACAGAGGCTTTTTAAAAAGTCATTTATTTAACAAATATTTAAGTACTACTAGTAACTATGTACTGAGCTAGTGAATGAGAATATTCAGATGAATCAAACAGTTCCTGTCCTTTCGATGTTTCTATTCACAAAGATACACAGGTAAGTAAATAAACCAGCATGGTGGCTGTGATAATAGAGGGTTATGGAATATGTAATGGAGAAACAGAAGCAGATTGTGTCTAAGACTGGGGTGGAGGAGAGAAAGGGGGGCAGAGTCACAGAGGAGGAGAATCTTGTGCATAGGAAGAATGAGCTATAGGCAGTACAAGGCTTCTTATGGTGATCAAAAGGTTCTAAAATTGATTGTGGTTGTCACTGCACATCTCTGGGAATGTACAAAAAATCTTGAATTGTACACTTAAATGGGTGAATTTTATGGTGCCTGAATTACATATCAACAGAGCTGTTTTTAAAGGAATGATCCAGGTAAAAACAGCTGGGGAGAAAGGCATTTCAGATAGAGGAATAACATGTATAAAGGCAAGCAGGTATGAAGCAGTTTGGTGCTTTGGGACCATCATATACAGTCCAGAGGGTCTAGAAGGTAGAGTTTAAGGGGTGCAGATAGGTTTAAGAGCCTTTCCTTTCTATACCATGCCAATGACTTTGTATTTAGGCCTTTGTTTCTCAAAGTATGGTAGATATTCTAGTACTGTGATGCAGGATGATTTAAGCAGTACGTAGACAAGCGCTTTTTGTTTTAATAGCTATGGATTTATTTTTCTAGTTACCTTCCCTATGGCCATTGATACCTGTTTTTCTAATACATATAACAGATTCCTTTTTGAGATAAATCTAAGTAAGTAAATAACAGTATAACTGCTATGCAAATAAGTATAGTGATGATGATGATGACCATTGTGGTAAAAGTCATGAAAGTAGTGTTTGAATGACTGAAGTTGGGGGATATGGTTGTAGACAATGGTGGTTCTAATGCAAAGTTGTTGACAAGGGATGATATAATCAGATTTGTTGTTTGGAAAGATCACTTTGGATGCCATTGGTGGTGGGGCAAGATGACAGGATACGTCAGTCTGGGTAACAGACAAGGAAGGCTTGAACTAAGGCAGAGACATTGTAGAAGAAGCCCAGAGCTCAGGACAACAGCCTGTGGATTGAGAAAGGAAGAAGACCTGAAGAAAGGCTTAGATTCCTGGTGTAGGTGATGAGACACATGGATATAATTAGCCAGAATATGGAATAGAAGTGGGGAAACAAAATAGCTTTAGAGAGAAACTGAGGTGTTCAATCTTGGATGTGTTTATTAAATTTGAGGAGTCTATGGGCCATTCAATTAGAAATATCCAGTAGGCCGTTGGATACATGGTGGTGGAGCTCAGGGAGAGGTCTTGGCTGGAGACATACATTGGTGGTTTGGAAGCCATGGACAATAGTGGACACCATGGGTGTGGAGGAGGCTGCCAGGGCAACCAACAGAAAACAGATGGCCTAAAGATCCTCCTCTGGTGCCCCAGCATTTGAGGATAAGTGGAAAATCTCCTTTCCAAGAGACCTGACCACTTTATGGTTAGGAGTGACTGAATAATGAATGAATTTCAAGCAAAGAGTGAGAAATGGTGTCAAAGGATGTTAGAAAGGAGGTGAGAGCTACCTACAAGATTGGAAAATTAGCAAGCACCTGAGTAGTATCTTACTGTAAGATATGGGTGTATTATTATTTTTTTTTACATGGGTAGGCACTGGGAATTGAACCCAGGTCCTCTGGCATCGCATGCAAGCATTCCTGCCTGCTGAGCCACCATGGCCCGCCCATATGGGTGTATTTTTATAATTGAGTGGGCTAAAGGAGGGAGAAGTGATTTCATCTTTAAAATACCCCATAAGAGGTAAACAATAAAAAAAACATAAGAGGTGGTTCCACTTCCGAAATGGCAGTGAGTTTGAGGAATTCCACAGACCTAGGAAGGAAACAACCATAACTGATGGAAATTATCAAAACAACAATCTTCTTTTTTTTGGGGGGGGGGTGTGGTATATGGTCTAGGAATTGAACCTGGGTTTCTCACATGAAAGGTGACAACTACCATACACCCTAAAACAATCATTTTATGTCTGGAAATTATTTTAAGGACATACAGCAAATGAAGAAACATTTATTCGAGAAAACCTACTGAAACTTAATAAGAACAGTGAGAGTCTTTGGCATTCAAACCACTACCTGCCCCTTCCTTTTCATTTCCCAGCCCAGTGTAATAGAACTTCTACTCCAGATGCAGCCAAAAACACAGGGCTTCTTCTCCACAAAGCTCCCAGTTAGAGCTACAGTACCTTTCCAGGAAGGGCAGCCCACCAGGGTTTATTGTCCCCTCCAGCTATGTGTTGCAGAGGCTAAATTCCAGGAAAGTACAGCTGAGAAGTGAGGGGCTCCCTTCTACTACTGAATCCCCACTCACAGGATAGAGGCTCTACATCAGGCATGGAGTACACTACAATGCTGCGATTCAATTGCACTCAGCCTAGCTTGGTTGTTGCATGGAGATTCTGTGCTGAGAGAGGCAAGGCATGAAGATCAGAGGATACTGCCTCTCCCTCCCCATTCTCAGCTCCAGAGATGTGGCTCATAGATTTTGCCCAGAGGCAGAGGCAGTCCTAAGAATGCAGAGCTCCAAAGCTCTTCCCAGAGGAACTGACTTTACTTGAAGCAGAATGTTGGGATATTCAAGCCTAATGATATTCTCAAAAAAAAAAAAAGTTTTGGTGGTAAGCAATTAAGAAGAGGCTGGTAGCTTCATGATAGCAAGAAGCTAAACTTAGGGCAGCAAATATAACAGGGAGATGTAGGGAAAGAGACAGTTAATAAGAATCCTGCTGGAGTCAGAACAAACCTCAAACATTGGCCTCAATAGCTACCTCTGAAAGGAGCCAAAATTTAATTGGATCAGACTTTGGAGCAGTTATGTTGCACAATATTGTGAAAACAATAGAACAATAAATTGATTAATGGAGCTTAACATGTGAGAATGGTCAAGGAATAGGCCAGTCAGTAAGAGCCCTGCTAGCACCACTGTCTCTCAGGGTGACCGCATGCACGCCCAAGCCCACTCTCCCTGAGGAGCAGCATGAGAGGCTTCACACTGTGGGGATAGGAGACTCCACCAAAGTAGTCCAGACAGTCACTAAACAAGTGAGCAAGCAGACAACAGGAAGAGGCCCCTCTGGGGGAGGGTAGACATCAGGATCCAAAGTTGCTATAATATATAATCTAAAATGTCTAGTTTTCAACAAAAAATTACCAGACATGGAAAGAAGGAGGAAAGTGTGACCCCGTGCACGGTTAACAAAGTAGGCAACAGAAACTGCTTGCAAGAGGTCCAGATGCTGGATTTAATAGACAAAGACTTCAAAAAAGCGATTATAAATACATTCAAGGAACTAAAGGAAACCGTGCTGAAAGAAGTAAGGGGATATATGATCACAATCTCCCATCAAATACAGAATATGAATAAAAAGAAGGAAATTATAAAAAAGAACCAAATGCAAAGTCTGGGGTTTAAAAATACAATAAATGAAATGAGAAATTCACTAGAGGGACTCAAAAGTAGATTTGAATGGCAGAAGAAAGAATCAGTGTCCTTAAAGAAAGATCAGTAGAGATTATGCAATCCAAAGAACAAAGAGAAAGTTAAAGAAACTGAAGAAAACCATTAAATGTACCCACAAACTTGCACTGGGAATATCACAAAGAGATGAGAAATAAAAGGAGCAGAAAAAATATTCAAAGAAATAGTGGCTTAAAACTTCTCAATTTTGAAGAAAAACATTAATCTACATCTCCAGTGAGCTCCATGAATTCCAAACAGGCCAAACACAAAGAGATCCATATGCAGACACATCATAGTAAAACTGCTGAATGGTGAAGAAAAAGAGAAAAATGATATTTCATGTCTAAGGAACCCCAATAAGATTAGCAGTTTATCAGAAACTTTTCATCCAAAACAGTGGAGGCCAGAGGGCATGAGAAGACATATTTAAAGTGCTGAATGAAAAATAATAATTGTTAGCCAAAATCTTATATTCAGCAGACCTATCTTTTAAAATGAAACAAATAAAAACAGAGAATTCATTACTAGTGGACCCACCTTACAAGAAATACTGAAAGTAGTTCTTTGAGCTGAAAACCAGTGACCCCAGGCAATAATTTGAATCCACAAGAAATAAACAAAGTTGTATAAAGCAATATGTATATAACTGTATTGCTGGATATATAACATATAGAAATGTAATATGTTTTCCAGTAACAGCACAATAGAAGTGGTGGATGTAAAGCTGTATCAAAGTAAGGAAATGAGAACAGATGGTAACCTGAATTCAAGGAACAAGTAAAGAGACCCAGAACTGATAAATAAGAAGGGTAATATAACAAATACTATAAATATATACTTACTGTCTTTTATTTTCTTGACTTCTTTAAACACAATGAGGGGGATAAGGGAATAGAAGTTATATAAGAATAACATATGTGTATCTCACATAAATCTGGATTAGATTCTAATAAGTTAGGATGTAGGGTAAACTCTACAATAGACACACACACAAAAGAACTCAAAAAGAGTGAAAAATAATTAAGTGAATTAAAATGCTATATTAAAATATATTCATTTAATGTAAAAGAAATCAGTAAAGGAAGAATAGAGGCAGAAAAATGGCATGAGGCATAGAGAAAATAAAAAGTAAAATTGCAATTCCAACTACATCAATAACAAAATTAAACAATTATTTGTGTATATGATAAAACTAAACAATCCAATGAAAAGGCTGAGATTTCCAGACTGAAATAAAAACAAAACAAGATCTAGCTGCATTTTGTCTATATGAGACACACTTTTGATTGAAAGATACAAATAAGTTGAAAGTCAAAGGATAGAAAATATATATCAAACAACAACCATAAAAAAGCTGGATTGCTATATTAATGACAGAAAAATTGGACTTCAAAACAAAAAATGTTATTTGAGATAAGGAGGGACATTTTATAATAATAAAAGAGTCAATCTTTCCGGAAGATCAAACCATTATAAACATATATGCATCCTACAAGAGCCCTAAATGAATAAAGCAATAACTGGCAGAAATGAAAGGAGAAATAGAAAATTTGATAATAATTGGAGATTTCAAGACTCCACTTTCAATAACAAATAGAACAAACTAGATAGAAGATGCAGAAAATTGATAAAGACAAAAAGAGACTTGAATGACATATATACAACTGGATTTAACAGACATCTATCCAACACTTTATCCAACAGGATACTCCATTCAGCAAGAGCAGAATACACTTTCTTTTCAAGTGCACATGGCACATTCTCTAGGGAAGACCATGTAGTAGGCCATTAAACAAGTAGCAATAAATTTTAAAAGGATTGAAATCATACAAAGTATATTCTCTGCCCACAATGAAATGAAATTAGAGATCAAGCATAGAAGAAAATTTGGAATATCCACAAATATGTGTAAATTACACAATACATTCTAAAATAACCAATGTGTTAAAGAAGAAATCACAAAAGAAATTAGAAAATACTTGAGATGAATGAAGATGAAGACACAGAATATCAAAACTTATTGGATGCAATGAAATCAGTACTTTGAGGGAAATTTATAACTGTAAACACCTATATTAAAAAGGAAGAAAGATCTCAATCAAAAATCTAACTTTCCACTGAAAGACACTAGGAAGAGAGGAGTAAACGAAATCTAAAGCAAGGAGATGGATGGAAATAGTAAAGAGGAGAACAGAAATAAACAAAATAGAGACTAGAACAACAAAAGGGAAGATCAACTAAACCAAAAGCTGTTCTTTGAAGAGATCAAGAAAATTGACAAACCTTTAGCTCACGCAAGACTGACAAAGAAAAAAGCAGACTCAGATTTCTAAAACCAGGAATGAAAGAGGGGGCATCACTACTGATCTTACGGAAATAAAAAGGATTTTAAGGGAATATCATGAAGAATGTATACTAATACATTAGAAAGCACAGATGAATGGGACAGAGTCCTAAAAAGATGCAAACTACCAAATGCCATCAATAAGAATAAAAACATTGAATGTATAGTAAAACAACCGAAGGAGCACCATGCCTGAATGGTTCCACTGATGTGCTGGTTTGGAAGGGTGTATGTCCCCTAGAAAAGCCATGTTTTAATCTAAATCCCATTTCATAAAGGCAGAATAATCCCTATTCAATACTGTATGTTTGAAACTGTAATCAGATCATCTCCATGGAGATTTAATCAAGAGTAGTTGTTAAGCTGAATTAGGTGACAACATGTCTCCACCCATTTGGGAGGGTCTTGATAAGTTACTGGACTCCTATAAAAGAGGAAACATTTTGAAGAATGGAAGATTCGGAGAGAGCAGAGAATGCTGCAACACCACAAAGCAGAGAGCCTGTGAGCCATTGACCTTTGGAGATAAAGAAGGAAAACGCCTCCTGGGGAGCTTCATGAAACCAGAAGCCAGGAGAGAAGAAGCTAGCAGATGATGCTGTGTTCACCATATGTCCTTCCAGATGAGAGAGAAACTCTGATTGTGTTCACCATGTGCCCTTCCACTTGAGAGAAACCCTGAACTTCATCAGCCTTCTTGAACCAAACTATCTTTTCCTGGATGCCTTTCATTGGACATTTCTATAGACTTGCTTTAACTGGGACATTTTCTTAGCCTTAGAACTGTAAACTAGCAATTTATTAAAAAAGCCATTCTGTTTCTGGTATATTGCATTCCAGCAACTGGCAAACTAGAACAACTGATAATCACCAAACATTAACACCATCCTTTGCAAACTTTTCCAAAAAAATAGAAGGGGTGTGTGTGTGTGTCGGGGGGTGGCAGGGGGCAAGCTGGGAACACTTCCAAATTCATTCTATGATGCCAATATTATCCTAATACCAATAGCAGACAAAACATCTCAAGAAAACGTCACAAATCTTACGCAAAAAGACACAAAAGTTCTCAACAAAATGCTAGCTAAGCAAATCCAACAACACATAAAAAGGATTATCAACCATGACCAAGCAGGGATTTATACAAGGAATGAATGTTTGGTTAAAAATCTGAGGAATCAGTTGAGGCAATAAACTATGTCAAAAAGCCACATGATCACTTCAGTAGATATAGAAAAGCACTTGGCAGAATACAATACGCCTATATGATAAAAACATCACAAACTAGGAATAGAAAGGGTCTATCTTCCTCAACCTCAAAGGGCATCTACACAAAAATCTCACAGACAACAAAATTTAAGGTGAAAAACTGAATGCTTTGCTCTCTCCACATTTATTCAATAATGTACTGTAGTTTCTAGTCATGGTCATTAAGAAAAGGAAATGAAAGTCATTCATAATGGAAAAAAAGAAATAAAACTATCTGTGTTTTAGATGACATGATCTTGCATATTCAAAATTCTAAGGAATTTGCTAAAAAAAACAAACAAACTATTAGAACAAACGAAAGTTCGCCAAGATGACAGGATATTAGATCAACATACAAAGTTCAGTTTTATTTTTTATATGCTAGCTATGAACAATCTGAAAATGAAGTTAAGAAAGCCATTTCACTATGTAATACTTAGAAAAAATTTAACCAAGGAAATGTAATACTTGTACATAGAATATCACAAAACATTGTTGAAAGAAATTAAAGAAGACATAAATAAATAGAAATATATCCCATGTTCATTAATTGGAAGACAATATTGTTAAGATAGCAATAATCCTCAAATTGATCTATAGATTCAAAATAATTCCTATCAAAATTTCAATTGCCGTTTTCTTCTTCTTCTTTTTTTTTTTTGCAGAAATTGATGAGCTGATCCAAAAATTTGTATGGAATTACATCTGATACCCTATCTCATAGCCAAAAAATATTGAAAAAGAACAAAGTTGTTGGAATCTAACCTCTCAATTTCAGAGTTACTTCAGAGCTGTAGTAAACAGGACAGAGTGGTATTGACATACGGACAGACAGGGATTAGTGGGATAGAATTGAGAACCCAGAAGTATACTTTCACATTTATTCTGTGTATCCATGCAAGGGAAAATTATTCAGCCATGGAACGGAGTGAAGTACTGATACATGCTACAACATCCTTGAAAACATTCTGCTAAGTCAAAGAATTCCATAACAAAGGACTATTGTACGAGTTCATTTACATGAAATGTCCAGAAGAGGCAAATTTATATAGACAGAAAGTAGATTTATATAGACAGAAAGTAGATCAACAGTTGCTTAGAGCTGTGGTGGGGATGGTGGTGAGCTGGGAGAATGGCGGGGGTGGGGATGGGGCAACTGCTAACAGGGTTCGGGACTTCTTTTAGGGGGTGATAAAGTTCTAGAATTGATTGTGGTGATGGTTTCACAATTCTGTGATTATATTCAAATCCACTAAATAGTAGACTTTAAATGAGTAATTTTCTGGGATGTGAACATGTCAATAAAGCTGTTAACAAAGGGGGGAAATCACAGGGAGCTGACATTGGATATTTGTAAAACATTTCTTTGGAAAATGTGTGTGACTGCCTCCGATATTTCATGGGCTTTCATGGCAACACTGGAAAGAGGCTGATATTGCTAAGTGCGAGGAAAAGAAAACAAGGCCTAGTCACTTTAGGTGACTTGCTTAAATATTGACTGGTTTGTGGTAGAGTCAGGGGGTCCCGGCCCCCACCCCTGAGTCCAAGTCCAGTGTTCTTTCCACGACACCATTTTGTTCCTAAGGATAACTGCTCTCTCCTTATTTGCTTTGTCCCAGCTGCCTTATTTAGGGAATCATAAATAAATCTGACTTTGTGCCAAGCACTGTTCTAAACCCTTCAATTATATTATCATTAAATCCTTATCACCTGCTGAATAGGGTGTTACTATGACCCTGTTTTGCAGATGAGCAAACGGAAGCACAGAGATGAGCTTTCCCAGACCACATAGCTAGCAAATGGAAATGCTGGGATTTGAACTTGGGGAGTTTGGCTGCAGACCCTGTTGCTCTTAAATCTCCATTCTGCAGAGAGATTCTCTTCCTTTAATGCTTGTGCCTTGGACATGAAGCTCCGTTGTAAAGAGAGATAAAGAGCCTGCTGTACCTGTGTAGCAGTGCTGGGAGGTGAGACTGGGGCGCTTCCTGCTCATGCCTGGGGCTCCCTAGCATGAGAACCCGGGTGAGTGACAGTGATGAATCAGTCAGCGACTTCCCTGCCCCATAACTCAGCCAGGAACAGTGTTTGCTTTGCAGTCACTAAATAAATCCTTCTCCAGTCAGATGACCGGGCTGAGGGTAGGCAGTGAGAGGAGGAGCTGCGGAGTTTGTATGTACTCAGTCTTATGAGTAAATACTCCCCCTACCCGAAAATGCACCACCACTGGAGGAGACTGACCAAGAGCCCAATCTTAGAATTCTCTCTCTCATGCATGCACACACACACACACACATGCACGCACGTACACATGCCACGCTAATGGCAATGCCACAGTCTTCACACTATCTTACTGTCTCCTTCTGCTGTCACGGGGACAGAGTTGCTTGATATTTTACACCCTGGCTCCCTGGGTTCTGCGTCAATGGGGCAGCCCACAGCTAGTTCCTGGGCTTGTCTTTCTGGTTGGTTGTTTAGAGAAGACTTAAGGTTGTAATCGTGCTTTTCTTGGGACTTTCAATCTCCACCCTGTGTGTCAAGTGTAGGGATCAGTTCTAAGCAGGCCCTGCGGGCTTCCTTCCCCCCCAGCAGTGTCTGGACTTGGCTATCTCCGGGCAGGCTGACGTCTGCTTTGTGGGCGAGGGCCAAGGCTGTGTAGTTTCACAATACAGTGGGGCACTCAGAGAGTCAAACGAGCAGCTCTAGGGTTGGTGAGAAGGAATCTCCAGCTTCCTGGAGCTGAGTTGGGAGAGCAGGGCTGCACAGGACCTGCACCCATGCAGACAGGTGTCGTGCTTGCTGCTGGTGGGGGAGTTAAACAAAGGGCTGTGCGCTTTTATTAAGTCAGGGGACAGTGTGTGGCGCCAGGCGGAATTAACAATGGACAAGTCTTTATGAGCGTCCTTTTAAGAGTATGAGCCTGAGTTTCTTTATGACCTGGAGCATGTACCCTGTCCTTAATATACCTGAGCATATCTTTCCCTTTATATCCTATTTATTCTTTGTTTTATTTTGAATGCAATTTAATTCAGAAATTGTATTTCATTTTAGGGAAAAAAAGGTTTATGAATGCTTTTGTACTGAAAGTTAAGTAACTTAGAGACAATGTCAGGGTAAAAGTACTGTAAGGTTTTACTCTTTTAGCATATTCTCCTTTATTCTGTTCAGTGAGTCCAGCTTCCCACACACCCTGAACCTTCTCTCTCTCTCTTTCAATTAGATATTAGGAAACTTTGAACTGAAATTAAGACCCGTTTTTTAGCAAATATTTAAGACCAGTACTTGGAGCTTATTTTCTCCCTTCTTTTCTTTTTTACCTTTTTCCTGATTCTGTTCTCATCTTTTGAAAAACTTTTTTCAAGGAGATTAGGCATGAGAAATATAAAAGTCAAATTGTGCATCCATACAACACACATTAGTTGAAAATCTACAATGTGTCTGGCACCAAGCCAAGGAATACAAAGCGGAATAAATCTCCATGTCCTGATTTTAGGTTGCTTTTTTTTTTTTTTTAAGCTGTCCAGTATTCCTTATTCCCATCTTCGTTTCCATGTTTTTACTTGAGATCATTTTCCTTTTGTATGAAGAGCTTCCTTTAATATTTCTTTCATGCAGGTCTGCTGGTGACCAGTTCTCCAAGGGTGTTTTGTTAGTTTTTTGCTTAAAATATTTTTATTTCACCTTTACTTTTAAAGACTATTTTTGCTGAGCTGGCCAATTGTTTTCTTTCAGCAATTTAAAAATGTCATTCTGTTATTTTCTAAATTTCTTTCTTTTTTCTTTTTTGTTGGGAAGTCAGCTATCAGTCTAATTGTGGCTTCTTTACAGGTGATCTTTCTTTTCCTCTGGTGGCCTTTAAGCCTGTCACTTTGCTTGGCTTTCAGCAAGCTGCCGGAATGCGATATACCAGAACTGCAATAGCTTTTAAAAAGGGGAATTTCATAAGTTACAAGTTTACAGATCTAAGTCTATGAAAATGCCCAAGTTAAGGCATCCAGGGAAAGATACCTTAATTCAAGGAAGGCCAATGGGTCTGTGACACCTCTGTCAGCTGGAAAGTCACATGTCCCTTGCTCCTAGGCTCCTTTGCTTTCAGCCTCTGTTCCTGTGGGGGGTTCCTCACTTTGCTTCTCTGGGGCTGGCTTTCATCTCTTGGCTGCTGTGGTAGTTAGATTCAGTTGTCAACTTGGCTAGGTGAAGGCACCTAGTTCTGTTGCTGTGGACATGAGCCAATGGTACGTGAACCTCATCTGTTGCTGATTTACATCTGCAGTAGGCTAGGAAGTGTGCCTGCTGCAATGAATGACGTTTGACTTAATTGGCTGGTGCTTAAATGAGAGAGTGCAATGTAGCACAGCACAAGCAGCTTGGCATTCCTCATCTCAGCACTCGCAGCTCAGCCCAGGCCTTTGGAGATGCAGAAAGGAATCACCCCAGGGAAAGTTGTTGGAACCCAGAGGCCTGGAGAGAAGGCCAGCAGAGATTACCCTGTGCCTTCCCATGTAAGAAAGAACCTCAGATGAAAGTTAGCTCTTTCCTCTGAAGAACTAACAAAATAAATCCCCTTTTATTAAAAGCCAATCCATCTCTGGTGTATTGCATTCTGGCAGCTAGCAAACTAGAACAGCTGCCCTTGGCTCTCTCCAGGTTCTGGCTTGCTTAACATCTTATGGCAACATCTGCTGGGTTCCAAGCATCTCCAAACATCTGTGACTCTGTTCCCCAGTGTTGGCATCTGTGTCAGCTCGGCTCTGAAGTTTCTGTCGTTTCTGACTCTTTCCAAAATGTTTCCTCTTTTAAAGGATTCCAGTAAACTAATCAAGACCACCTGGAATGGGTGGAGTCACATCTCCATCTAATCAAAAGGTCACACCCACAATTGAGCATGCCACATCCCCATAGAGATAATCTAATCAGAAGTTTCCAACCTACAGTATTGAATTGGGATTAAAAGAAATGATTTCTCCCACAAGATTGGATCAGGATTAAAACACGGCTTTTCTGGGGTAAAGAATACTTTGAAGCTGGCACGGTCTGTAATGTACTTTGGTGTTTTCCAGACAAAAGGACTAGCAGGGCTACTTGGACAGTGCTTGGCATTGTTGAGATTTAGCAAGGAAACCCTGTGGTAGGGGAATAGAAAGCAAGAAGGAGAGTAATAGGAGATAAATGGGTAGGTCATAGGGCCAGTTTGTATTATACTATTGTAAGCTATGACTTTCAATTCTGAATGAGATGAGAAAACTTTGAGATGATTGGCCAGACTTTTTAAAGCATAATTGCAGTGCCATTTTCATAACTTAAAAATGTGATTATAATTCCTAAATACTATCATAAATCCAAACAATATTCATGCTTCCAGTTACCCCATAAAATGTCATATTATTAATTTTAAAATCAGGATCTCAATAAGGGATGCACATTGTGATTGGTTGTTGTCTTTAAGCCTCTTTTAATCTATTGGTTTCCTTCTCTCTCTCTTTCTCTCTCTCTTTGTCTCTCTCCCCTGTTCCCTCCCTCCTATTTCCTCAGCTTTTAATTTATTTGTGGGAAAATCAGGGTTGCTGGTGTTTTAGCATTTTCCACAATCTGGATTGTGCTGATCATACTCCTCCTGGTGTATTTAACCTGTTTTCTGCCCCCTACATTTCTTATAAATTGTCGATTAGACTTAAGGTTCTGCTCAGATTCAGGTTTGATCTTTTCAGATAACGTTTGAGATGGTATTATGTCCTTCCTCAAGGAAGCATTTAATGTATACTTGTTTCCTTTCTTTGCAACATTAATAGCTGTCAGTATTCAGTGTTTAAGTTTATTAGTTCATTGGATGTTACAAAATAGTAATAATCAAATTCTATTATAGTTTATTTTGTAAGGGATCAGTCTGGGCTGACAATAGATTAGAAGGTACAAGGGCAGCTGAGGAGTGAGATTTTCATTTAGGTGAGAGATGATGGGGCCTAAGATGAGGTGGTGACATTGGAGGAAGGTGGCAAGTGACCAGATTCTGAGTATATTTTGAAGGTAGATCCAGCACGATTTGCAGATCAATATGATGTGGGATGTGAAGAAATATTAGAAATTTCGGATGACATCATGGTTTTGCCTTGAGCAGCTGGGAGGATGGGGTTTCCTTAGACTGAGCTGTGGATAGCTGTAAGAGGGGCAGGTTATGGTGGAGGGAAGGACAGCAGTTCAGTGTTTGTTGCTAGTGGGAGGGAAACTACATAATTTATCATCTAAACTGGGACACATTTGAGGATGGGGAAGCTGTGCTAAAATAAATTGAAATCATATGGTTTTTAAATATTTATATACCAATGAACAAATTTGTTTATTAGCAAACCTGCAAACTATTTTTCAAATGTCATTTTTTTTCTAAAAAGTAACATCTATTTGTATATTAAAGGAAAAAGTATCATCTGAATATTAAAAAGTAACAAATAGAATAATTATTTGGGTATACACTCACATTCTTCAGTCATTTTCTTGGCTGTTATCTTTCTCTAATAAACAATCCACGTCAGCTTTCTGGAGAATGTATTTTTATATGACCTTCTTCTTAACATTTTTCATAAAATTTCCTGTAGTTTTCTTCAAAATTGCATTTTATGATTATTAAATTTGAAGTGATAACCCCTTCAATAGATTTTCCTCAATAGATCATCATATTTTTCATTGCTATCCTAGGCTTTCTGTAGGTGTCTGGATACCTCATAAATTCAAAGGAAATCCTGCTAAATAGAAGAAAGTCTCAGTTCTGATTTTTTCTGTATTAAAATTTATAAATTTATAAGTCATTATTTTCACAAATTTCACTCCATTCAATAAATATGTTTATAAGACAAAACTCATTAAATAAGTTGTTTGATTATTTTGAAAGTTTAGCAAAATTTAAATGGTACAAATTTATAGGCCTTCTTAACTTTATTCCATTTCAAAGCAGAATATCAAATTATACAATTGAAAGTAGGATCTCCATCAAAAAATTCTTCCTGTGGGTCAAGATACTCCAAAACACAGTTAGAAAATTTCAAAGCTGAATTTTATGTACCTCCTGAGTTCTGATTATTTCATTTGTTCAGCTCCACCCTTGCTTTAGAGGCTTTTCTTTTTTGGCGGGGGGGTGGTGCATGGTCCAGGAATCGAACCTGGTAGAAGCTATTCTTTAAAGGTAGTTTTTAAAGGTGTAAACTTGTCTAAAATTTGATCGATGGTGGGTATCAAATAGCAAAAGTGAATTTTGCCTTCTATGTAATTTCAACATCAGCTCCTCACAATATAAAAAATTTAGGTACTTTAGCTGTGCATACATAAAATATTTGTCAGTTTAGAGCTAGAATATCTATTTTGATTAGATGTCACAGTTTATTTGGTTCTAAATATAAATTATGTGTATACCACAACTGATTCTTTGTACAATTCTGTCTCATCAGATCCTTAATAAGAACATTTTTTTTTCCAATGACATTGTGCTCTACCAAAATTTGCATTCATGTTATTACTGCAAAAATAATTTTGTCTTTGATGCTGATCTTCTAAATTGAATTGACAATGACATTCCAATTTATAATTTGTAATGAACTTCCAAAAGCTTTACTTTGATTCCGTTAATTGGATGAAACGAATCTTATCCTTGTTGAATGTACCTTAAACAGTTATCTATTTTTAGTGTCTAATTCATATTGATAAAAAGCAGCAACTTTTAAGTATCACTTCATAGATTTTCATGCAGTCTTCTTATACGTGCATGTAAATTTGGAATAAAAAAACTAAATTACTTTTGAAGAGAAGTCATCCAATTTGTATGAAAATTCATACTTCACAGAATAATATACTGATCATCTCTGGACACAATCTTCTTACAATAACTATTAAATTAAAACTACTTGTTGATACTCCTTCCCATAGATTTGGGTCTCCTGGTTTTCATGTGGTCATTGATTATCTCTGCAGCCCCATGGGGGATGGTAAATATAACATTTTGTACAAATTATACTTTGATCAATTTTTTTGAGAAAGGGAAATTCAGCCCTTAATTTTTCATTAAATTTCATTTTTCTTTTATTTTTGGGGGGTGCATGATCCAGGAATCGAACCCGGGTCTCCTGCATGAAAAGCAAGCATCCACCACTGAACTACCTGTGCACCCTTTAAATTTCATTTTTTAGCTCATTTTTGCTGAAAGGATTTATTGCAAAAATAAAAGTATGTTTACAAATAAAATAATTAAGTAATTGTACATTTATGCCTTCGAGTAAAAGACAAAACCTCTGTAATAAGAACATTTATACTAATTGATTTGTAGGACTGCTTATTCTTTATTCCCAGCATATTTTTCTTATACACCTAATTTATAATTTCCTGTTTCCCACTGACTTCACTAGCTAGCTGCCTGGCGTCTTTGAGCCTCTTGCAGGCCGTGGAGGTATCTATGATGAAACTGGCTGGTCCACAAGGATGGCTGGCTGCAGCAGTGGTTTCTAGTACTTCTCCTAGCACTATCCAGCACCAAAAGGACCTAGCTATCTCTTGTATCCCATTTTTTTAAAAACTAATAATAGGGAGGCATTAGTTATATTTCATCTGGAAAGGATTGGGAAAAGAGAGATAGGCATTTCAAATTTAACTTCATGATCAGGTGAAAGCTCTGTTTATTGTCTATCCAGCTTCTTTAATCACTCCATGAGGCCATGATGGGAGCTGGAAGTCCAATGTGGAGGTCTCACAAGCCCATCCCAGCTTATTGTAATTAAAAGGGGAATAGTACTCTGTTAAAAAAAGAAAAACTCAGGCAGGTGCTAAATCAGTTAGGATGCTGCTGAGACCAGAGGCACAAACCAAAACTATCCTGTGTAAATCTAGAAGGTTCTAGACAAACAAGGATGTGTCCTCATTATTAGACAGTGAAGTGGATTTACATCAGGTAGTCAGTAAATGAGTCTGGAGTCTGGGAAGGGAGGGGTGTTGTTTCTGAACTACACATTTTTGAGTCATAGTATGTAGATGATATTTAAAACCCTGAGATTGGCTGAGGTCACCAAAGAGAATGGTGTGATCAGGGAAGGGGTAAGGTTCAAGGACTGTGCCCTGGGATGCTCCAAAATTGGTGACAGGGAGAAGATGAGGAATTGACAAGAGACGGAAATTTGAAACTTGATTTGCAGAATGTTGCTTGCCAAGTTGCAAAATGTCCTTGAATTTCAGAGAACCAGAATATTCACTGAGTGCTCTCTACCTGATAGGTGCTTTCCTACCCTCACAGTACTTCTGAAGAAGGGGTTCAACTCAGATGTCCCCAGGCTTGGGCAGAGAACATAAACCCCCGGAGTAGGCCAGTATAAGACAAGAAGGAGAAGGCTATGCCAAACAGAGGGCAGCACCCATCTGAAGGAAATTTGGGGAACCAAGGAAATTATACCAGGTTTATATGAACTCAAAAGATAAACTATTCCCGTGTTTACAAGCAGGTAAATGAAGCCCAGGGTCACATAATTACTAAGTGGCAGACTCTAGGGTAGAAAGTCAAGCCTGCTGACGGCTGACTGCAGAGCCTCGTCTTTTCACTGCCCCAAACTGCTGTCCTGGAATTTCTGAAACTGAATCGATATTCAGCAGTTGACTACTGAATCTAAGCACCAAGTTGGCTCTGTCTTTATATCAGTAGGGGTGAGGGGAAAAAAGTGGACAAAATTATGTTTTGTTTGTTCTAGAATATTTTCATTGGTATTTATATACATCTCCACCCTCTGCCTGTCTAAATTCTAAAAGGAAAATGGAGAAGCTTGTTGCATTTTGCAGTAGGACAAGCCCCATATCCTTGAGATCAGCGGGAAATGTATGGTACCCAGGGGCCACAGGTGTAGGAAGAATCTGAAGGGTCTTAGCGTGTGCTCTTGGTCCATCTTGAGTCCTGAATTGAATGACCAAAATGCTGCCTGATTGTTCTTTGGGTCAATTTCCTGCTTCTTTCTTTGCTTTCTGGTTTGCCTTTGTTCAGGATGCCAGTTTCTAATAGGTGGCATGAGCTCTCTTTTGACCTTGCCTCTTGTTTTTCTTAAGGAGTCCTCAAGAGGTAGGGGGTAAGAATGGTGACTAACACTCTGGTATTAGAGTTCAGGATTTGCCCCCTTACCCCTCTGTGTGACCTTGGGGCACGTCAACAGGCTCTGTGGGCCTCAATTACTATTATGTATTAAATTCTAAAATAAGGATGAAAATACCTCCTTCCATTATTTCCTTAGATGATTGTGAGCTACAATAAATTATTTGTGATTTCACCTTTATGATAGCTTTATTAACTCTGAGTGTAAGGATTCTTATTTTTAAAGTAAGCAGGGGAGAGGGATCTACTAGTATGGAGAGAAGAAAAGGCAGTTTTTTAACAAATTGGATTGGCAGCAAGGTAATTGCCATGGGGTAGGACTAGGGATAGCCAACCTAGATCAAGAACTAGCAAGAAATCATGCTCCAACATTCCGAGCTTTGAAAGTGCTTGATTTCAAGTGTTTTAAAGACAACCATGTGCACCCAAGGAGTGAGAACATAATGTGAAGGCAGAGAAGGGAGGCTTCACACCCACTGTGGGTTTTCTCACTAGTCTCTAAAGCAGAGGAGACCTAGCGTTCTGGAGTTCCTGGCCTATCTTAAAAATGCAGTGACTGAGAAAAATGACCTGTGGATCAAGTATGTTCAGTGCTGGGAGAAAG
This sequence comes from Myrmecophaga tridactyla, assembly GCA_004026745.1. Taxonomy (NCBI): domain Eukaryota; kingdom Metazoa; phylum Chordata; class Mammalia; order Pilosa; family Myrmecophagidae; genus Myrmecophaga; species Myrmecophaga tridactyla. The sequence goes on along the minus strand of PVIY010023432.1, from coordinate 2,484 downwards.
AGTTCCAGAAAGGTTTAAGTTTTTAACTGTAACATTACAGGCACTCTAGATAAAAGAAGGAGGCTCAAGGAAGTTGTTGCTCAGTCATTTGCAGAAGATGTGGAAAGTCACATGACTTTCCACATCTTGGCTTCAGGTATTACTGTCCTCGTTTTATAACTAAGGAATCAGAAGGTAGAAGGGTGAAAGAGACTGACCGAAAGAGATGGCAAGGTGGCAGAATTTAGACTTGAACTTGGGTCTGCTTTGTTAGTTTTCTTTTACCCTCTAAGCTAGCTGGAGTCTATATCTGTGAGGCCCAGAGAAGTTAGGTGACTTCTAAAAGACCACACAGCAGTAAGTAGTAGAGCCGGAACTTTCATTCAGGTGTTCAGACTCTAGCCCATGTCCTGTCCACTTGCCTGTACCTGCCTGAACGGGAAGAGGAAAGGTGATCAGACAATGGCTGGGCTCTTAGGAGGTGCTGAGGTAATGCCTGGCCTTGGTGAGATGGCATTCTGTGGCAGTGGTTATACATCTGGGTCAACCATACCTGCCGGGGAATATGCCATACAGTTCAACCAGTGAGGCACAGAGTTTTGTCTTTTTCTTTCCCTTCTTAAGGTCCCCTAGAAGAGAACCTCAAAGGAAGAGAAATTATGAAATAGCTTCATCAAACTGCTATGAGAACTCTGTGGGCATTGGGTGGAATTTGAGGACCTGTGACAAGTAGCTGAATTACTGATTGTCAGGGAATCCTTCAGGTTGGTAGGGCCCCCTTTCACTCAGGGGGGCCCTCATCAAACTGCACCACATGTTCACCATATAGGGCAGTACCCTAGACAGAACCAGTTCCCACCTCACCCAGTTCCCGCCTTTGTAACTCTCAGGAACTGCCAAGCTTAGTTTAAACCCACCAATGAAGAGCCACCAACTTCCTGCTTGACCCCCGCTTATTTTTTTCTATAACAATCATGTTTTATTTGATATCAGCTCAGCTTCAATGCACATACACTATATCTGTATCCCTCCACCTTCTTGTTGTATTGGTTACAAAAATATATGTTCATATATTGTATGTCCAGAATCATAGATATTTCATAACTCTTTTTTTTGTATGCTGTATGACGGGGTCACATTTCATTATTTTTCCATGTGAGTATCCCATTTTTGCAGCATCATTTGTTGAATTTTTGCTTCTTTTTTGTTTGTTTGCATGTTTGTTTTTTGGAAGTGCATGGACTGGGAATCGAACCCAGGTCTCCCACATGGCAGGCAAGAATTCTACCACTGAACTACCCTTGCACCTCATAACTCTTTTATGTACATGCATTTTAGAAACTCTCAGAAGTAAAAAGGGGAGTTATAAACCAAGCAATGCAATACAAAAGTACATTTATAATTACGCATATGGTTATCATTACTGGAGGTCATTATTTCTTTATGCTGTGTTGATCCGCTGTCTAGTGTCCTTTCCTTTCAGTCTGAAGAGCTGGAATGCTTGTGCATTGCTGGTAAGCAGATTCAGTGGTGACAAACTCCCTCAGCTTTTGTATATCTGAATGTCTTGATTGATTTCTCATTTATATCTCCCTAGATATAAAAATCTTGGTTGACAATTATTTTCTGCCATCATTTGAAATGTTTTGTCCCACTGCCTCCTTGTCTCCATGTTTTCTGATGAGTAATTAGCACTCAATCTTATTGGAAATTCTCTTATTCATAACCTGTTGCTTTTCTCTTGCAGCTTTCAGAACTCTCTCCTTGGTAGTCAACAGTTTGGCTACCCTGTTTCTGGATGTGATTCTCTTTGAGTCTATCCTATTTGAGCTTCATTGTGCTTCTTGAATATCATATTCATACCTTTCATTAAATTTGGAAGTTTTCTGACTTTATTTCTTTGAACATTCCTTCTGCCCCTTTCCTTCTTTTCCTTCTGGGACTCCTGCAATGTGTAAGTTGGTACACATGATGGTGTCCCACAGGTCTCTTAGGCTCCATTCACTTTTTTTTTCATTTTTTTTCTTTCTGCTTCTATGACTGAAATTGTCTTTTCCTTGAGTTCACTTTTTCATTCTTCTGCCAGCTCCAACTTGCAATCAAAACTCTAGGGAATTTTTCATTTCAGTTATTTTGGTCTTCAGTTCTGTTTGGCTCATTTTTTAAAATTTCTTTCTCTTTAATGAGATTCTCTATCATTCATTCATTGCTTTACTGACATTCTTTAGTTTTTAGCTATTTTTCCATATTTTCTTTTATCTCCTTGAACATACTAAGGAGCATTTTTTTTTTCTCTGTCCAGACCATTGAAAGTCTGGTCTTTTGTTCTAGTTTGCAAGCTGCCAGGATGCAATATACCAGAAACGGAATGGCTTTTAAAAAGGGGAATTTAGTAAGTTGCTTGTTCACACAGTTCTAAGGCCGAGAAAATGTCCCAATTAAAACAAGTCTATAGAAATGTCTAATCAGAGATATCCAGGGAAAGATACCTTGGTTCAAGAAGGC
>PVIY010023431.1:0-39374 GCA_004026745.1 Myrmecophaga tridactyla | reverse complement strand
GTTACATTATATAGGACACATTCTATTTAAACTATCAAGTAGATTCACACTGACATTAAATAAATATGTGCATGATATGAAAAATTGCATAATAAATTAAAATTATTTAATATTTTCATTGCTGTGCATGAAGAATTTCTCTCATGACATATAGTTCAATATGTATAGAATTCCTAGATTTTTTTCCTCTATTGACTTTGAAAGCAAAGTATACTTTCTATCATTTGCAGCAATGGAAACCTCACGATTTTCTCCTTTTCTTTTATTTCCTTTAATGTGAGAATTTATAAACATACGTTTTGTAGTATTTATTTATCAAATCTATTCAATCAGTGCCCTTGTTCATTTTAATGATTCTCACACAGAACAGAGAACTGTACTTCCATTCATTTGTCCTAGATGCGATTATATAAATACAGATAAATCTGCATCACATTCAGAGTAGATCACCCTGAACTGGGGTTCAACAGATAGAGAATATGGAATGTTGGGATGAGAGGCCAAAGTATGGAATCACGAGGAACATTTTTCTGGACTTGGAGTAGTAAATAATGCTTACGTAGAATACGTGATATCTTTAGTAGCACAATTACAAATAGTCAGAAATACAAAAATTTATACTGCCTTTTAAAAATTCCCTTTGTTCACTGTTGACACTTTCACAGAATCAATGTCAGAAAAATGAGGAATAAAGTGTCAAATTTGAAATCAATCTGAGATGCACCTACGTATAAGGTTGGTTTTGAGGATGTCACAAATATTTTATTAGAGGATAACATATTGTGTCAAAATGTTATGTTCTGGAACTATTTTGTCACCCTATCATCAAGAAGAGGAAATCGGTTAGTAAATAGGTTGCATGTCTCTGCCATGATCAGCCCATCTGATCTCAAAATACTTGATTTATTCTTGTTGCCACAGTGAGGACAAAATCACCCCTCTCCAGATAGGACAAACCCATCCAATTGCTGCACCCAATTCAATAATCAAGATCCTTAGTCAATCTATTTGGTCTGGATGACTGCCTCATTGTCTGGCAACCTATAAGCCAAAAGACACCTAACCTGTCTTTTTATATGTATCAGTTTATGTAATTTAGGAGTAGAGGATGGATAACCATAAGAACAATTCCAATTTGGAGAAGTGGAGCATGAGAGCTACACTGAAATCACTGTTTCAGAGCAGTAATAAAATCCTGCCGACCATGCATGCATTATAAGAACTCCTCCTTTGACTTTTGGGGAATCACTTGAATGTGACAGAGCCTAGTTCTACTCTGCACATTTTTGTCATGACTTCTGGCACTTTTCTCCTGAGAGGTTCTCCCTTATTTATTACCCTCTATAGGTATATCTGAAATGGGTGTAATTTGGAGAAATGACCTCTATGAAAATGTAGAATTTTCAGTGTGTTTCCTATCTGCGCAACCTGTGCGCCAAGGATTTATTTGAACTTTAAAAAACAACTTTTTTAAAGTTTTGTTCTGGATTTGTTGTGTTTTGGCAAAACAATTCCCTAAAAATCTGTAGTCATTTTCTGATCTTTTGATTTCCAGGCATTTCAATAAATTCACATGATGTTCTCTTGGTGCATAATTCTCAAGACTGCTTTATTTATTTGCTTCATCAATCTTGTGCTTCTTTTTCTACTTAGACTAACTCATGGTAAACTAAAGGAAAACTTTAGGGATTGGTATGGCCTTTAATCTGATCTTTGTTTCAAAGTCTAAGGCCCGTGTTCAACTGAGAACCTTACTGGGCTTCCACTGCTTAAAGGCTTTTCATGTTGCACATCTTTTTAGTTGTGTCCAGAATGTGTTTGGTTTTTTCAACCTTGTAGTTTTCTTTATTTCCAGACTCCCTCTATTCATACCTATGTTTGAAAACTCACCAGGTATCGCCTTAACCCATTTCTTTTAATGTCTTGATAATAACTGCCAATCATAGCTTATACACTGGCTCTTTGGTTTAAACTCTTTCCCCTGAAGTCAGCTCTGTAGGACACAGCCTATTTTCAAATTTTTCAACGGTTTTTAGGCAACAATTTTACTGAACGTTTTGCCAATAAATAACAGATCTTCAGCTTCGTAGTTTGCAAAGGATCTATATTCTTAACACAGCTCTCCAACCACTTCAATGCCACATACTTCAGTTGTTTATAAAGGCAACAAGCCAACTTCAGGTACTGATTTTTGTATTAGCTAACGTAATGCTAGCTACTTGAATAAATAAGTGTGTAAAAGTTCAGACCTGAGAGAAGTTTATGACTCAGGCAAATTCCAAAGTGTTCTTGACTGGCAGGTATTTTTCTTTCTAGTGTCAATCTACAAGTCCAGGTGTCTTCCATCTTGAGGCTCTGCATTTTTCAACACATGGCTTTTTATGTTCATTAGAGCAAGACCAAAGAAAAGGAAAAATGAAAAAACATGGAGAATTGTGCATAGAAAGTTTCATGACTCAAACCTAGAAGTAGTGCCCAAAACTTCCATTCACATCTGCTGCTCAACCGCGGTGTGTGAGCACATCTACGTCAGTGAAATTTATCAAGGTGGTATATTCAGGAAGAAGAAAAAATATATTTTGTCTCCTTTCAGACAGCACTCTCTGATTTGATGAACTAGTTTCAATTTCTTTCAGAAAGAAATTTCTGCTTTTCTAAGAATACTATTTGTATAATATAAAGGAAAGCAGCCTGAAAGTTTGGAAAATATTTTTAGGTCATGGATAATGGCCTATACAATTGATATCACTATGTACAATTGCATCTGGGGAAAACACTGATGACTTGTGACAAGTTGGACAAGTGCTGGTGGACATATTTTACATCTACAGGTAAAAAAAATCTGCCGGGAGGATCAGAGTACTTCTCTGAAAAATGAAAGTGAGAGCTTGAGGAAAATATAATCAAAATTCCTCCCAGGTATTGTTTTACTTTAAAATATGTCAGTTAATCTGAATTTTTTATTCTGGAAAAAAAGAAAGCAATATATGTCTTGATAGATTCACCTCTGGGCTTATGTTCAGTTCCAGAACTCTTTTATACATGCACATGTTTTGTTGAATGAATGATGGATGGAGTTTTTGGATTTGGACTGAAATAAGGTAATGGTGGAAAGAGTGCATGGACCTGGTGACATGAGCCTCCAACACACTGATCTTTTATTCATTACATATCTCCCTAAAGTGCAAAGTGGCATGGTAGGGAAGGGATTATTTTACAGGATATTTTCTAGGCAAAGACACAAAAATACATCTTCCTTCCAACTCTACATTTGTAATGTAGAGTTTAAATTTAAAATTTAGAGAAATATGTGATATTTTGTTTTTATCTATTAACTGTTATTACTCATTATTATCTTTGACAATATTTTTACATATATAACACTCCTTTTTGGATTAAAAATACTTTTACAAAATCTAACTCACCCTTTTGGCAAGACATTGTATTTTCTGGTTCTCATAATAATAGAGAAAAGAGAGTCACATTTGTCAATTAATTTCAGGTTGTTCAAGAGACTAAGAGAAAATTAGTTTGTGTTGTGAATATTCCTTTCTCAAATATTCTACATTTAAAATTTAGTTTTATCTAGGCACTTCTCATTAGAATAAATGTGGATAGTGTATAGCCAATGTTTATAAAATTTAAATTTCCCTCAGACACATTAGGAACTAAAATACATTGTAATTTTATTAGGAGGTAGAATGAACATGTTATTACAACTGTTTCTCTTTTTCCATTATTTTCATGGTTAAAAATGAGCAATATTTGGTAACTTGTTTATTTCTATTTTGAATAGAGTACTTAAAGTAAGATAGTAAAGTGTTTTCTGCGTGTGGGTGTTAAAGTTAGTTTTATCTGCATTTGGAAGGAACATGACACTAAAAATTAAAGCTATAAATGTAAGCCCTGTAGAGTTGAGAACACTTGAAAATAGCCTGATAGATCAGAACCAGCTGAGAACAGAAGGAAACTCTCCCTCAAAGGATTTTAAACTTGAATAGTCACAAATGTATACAAATGATGAAGATATGTTCGAGGTCACCTAAGGATTATAAGATTTGTTTTTAAGAGATATTTTTGAACACTATGAAATTTTCTTAAATTGGTCTGTCAAGTTGCAACCTGAGTGAAAAGATATTTTATAATTGAATTTTGTCTGATAGTCATCTTGTCTAAAATGTATCCTTTTTTTAATATATATATATTTAATATTTTATATATAAATATAGAATGACCTTAAGGTTTAGAAATCTGCAATAAGGGTTCCAGTTTTGCCAGCCTAGACACAAAAACCCTCCTGACCTCAAAAGTGTTCTAATATACCTCTTTGTGATTTTACTTTAAATCATATAGCTTTTGCTATTTGCAGGCCTTTGGGTGTTTAGAAGCGCAGTATAACTCATGTTTTGTGGCATTCTTCAGAGTCCACAGCAGTAAACCATTGCCTCTCATATTGAAGGGTGGCATGGCTGACATTAATTTCCTTTAGCTAAGTCCCTCTGTCAGCAGGATTTATACTTAAATTGTTTAGAATAGTCATACCAATAAACAATGTTTAGTCAACTGTGCTCTCAGAATTAGGAATTAAATTACAGTGTTGATGTGGCATTAAATCTAACAATTTTTAAGCCATATGGTGGAATATCTAAATGAAGGTGGACAAAGAGGCATTTGAACTGTAAAATCTTGATCACTGACAAATTATGCCCAGAACTCACTCTCCAGAAATGGTTGTAATAGTAACAAGTCCTCCAACTTTCAGTAATTTCTTCCCTATGACACATTAGGTATCTGACACATTTGTAAAAGGAAGTTAAGGGAATTTAAAGACATAATAATTTTTTCCTGAATTAAGAGTTTTTAACTCATTGTATTCTGATGGAGGGGAAATGATGTATCCATAAAAATAGTTATATAATATTTTCAGGTTTAAGTATGTCCTAAAATCAAAATTATAAAATATTTCACTGTTTGCACTATAAAAATAAAGATTTTAACTAGCTCTCAAGGGGGAAAACTAGAGCACTATGAAAACACAAGATTTTTCTAATTTTAAGAAAATAAAAAATAGTAAAAATGTAGGTTCTTGATATGTTTCACATTTCAATTGACATTCATGTGCGTTTCAATAAATGTTGTGATTGGTTAAATCTCAACCAATGATGTTTATTGGGCCAAAAATAATAGACTAAAAATAAAAATTAGTATAACAGAACAGCTATGATAATGACAAGTGGTGTATTGATATTTTATTCCAAGTCACACAATTTTAGAACATCTGTCTTGTGGAGACATTTTCTAATTAAAAAAAAAAGTATTTGACGTGCTATTTCCAGAAGAGCTTTTTTCAGTGATGTGAAGATGTGAAGATTTTCACATCCACAAGCACAGAAATGTAAAATACACATATGAAGATATAATGTCACCCCACAAAGATTTAAGTAACGGTATAGGTAGAATTGGGAATATTGTTATTCCATCCTTATAAACTAAATTGTGTACCTGTGTAGGCAGAATAAAGTTTCCTCAAAACTGGTCTACATCCAGACCCTAGAACCTGTGAAAATATTAGTTCACGTGATAAAGAGGAAGAAATTCTGCAGATAGAATTAAATTTGCTAATCAACTGATCTGAAAACGGACATTATCTGGGTGAGCCAAATTATTCACAAGAGACCTTAAAAGTGGCAGAGGGAATTGGAAGAAAGAGCCGGAGAGATGGAAGCATTGCTAGCTCTTTATATGGAGGACAGGACCACAAATCAAGGACTGCAGGTGGCCTCTAGATGCTGAAAAATGCAAGGAAATGGGTTCTCCCCTGTAATACAAACCTGCTGAAGCCAGTGAAACCCCTTTCAGATTTCTGACCTCCGGATTGTAAAAGAGTAAATTTCTATTGTCTAACCATTCTGTTTGTGATTTACTTCAGCAGCAATGAGAAATTAATAGCTTTGTATGTCTTTCCATTCAGAATTTTCAAAGTTCTATTCTAATCAAATGCTTAGGTTCACCTGATTTAATTTTCTCTGTAATATATTTTAATGACAAAAATATTAAAATGCATTAACTTCTTTGAGCCACTGCAGATGGTTCAATTACTTAACATCCACACTTAAAATTTAGAACCACACCAAAAATAAAAGTTTTTTAACTTGGAGATATTTTGTTAGCATTTCTATCTGTGATTTATACACTGAGAGTTATTATGTGTCTTCCTTTCTTACATAAGGATCACCATTCTAGGTGCTATTATATGAAATTTTAAACTTTATTAAGAACTGACACTTATTTACATTTGCTGAGCACATATTTATTCTAGGTCTTGCTCTGAACATATCATATGTCTCAGTTCATGTAATCCTTACAACAATGTTCTACGTCTATTTACCTCTCCCCATCCTCTGATTTTAAGAGGACGGTTCTATAGCAGAATGTTAGTGTCTTAAACAATATCATAAATTAAAATTGGTGGAGTTAGAATGAAAACTTTGGTAGTCTGTCTTCAGAGCCTTAATGACTCCCTAGACATTTCAATTTGCATTATTAAGCAATTTCTATGATAATGCTATGTAACAAACTATCTCAAAAGGTCAACAGCTTATAACAACAAATGTTTATTTTTCTTGCTTATCTTTCTTTAGTTTGCCTGCAATTTGGAGGATATTATTTGAGGTTATTTTGGTACACCAGGCATCACGGCAAGTTTAAATCTTCATAGGCCTTCGTTCTAGGGGCCTAGGACATGTTCTTCTAATGGCAGGTGGTAGACATCCAGGTGACAAAGCTAAATAACACAAACCCATTTTAAAATCCCTATTACCATCGTTTTGCTTCACATTTCATTGTATAAGCAGATCACATAGTCAATGATAAAGTAATATATACTCTACTGACCCTACTGGGAGGCAATGGAAAGCCAAATGGAAAAATGATGTGGGTGTATAATAAATTATAGAGAAAAGGTGAAAAACTGGGAGCAATGATCAAATCTATCAGCTTCATATTTCCACCTCTGGCATTTTTTCTCACTGTTTATTCTCTAGGGCTCGATGTGATCTATAAGATTTCACCTTATGTGTGAAGAGTGTTAAGCTAAACACTTTAAATAAACATAATCTAAGGTTTGCCTCAGGCAAGTCTCAAAGGAATATAAAAACTCCAATGTGTTTTATCAAATTAGACTTCTTATAGGATGAGGTAGCAGAGATTGATCTTCTCAATATATAGTTTCATTGGACCAGAAAAATAGTAATCTGTATGTCCATGTCTGTTCTTGGTCTTCTAAATGAAAGTTGAGAGATGTTAAAAAGTATTTATTTACATTTTTATTTCCTTTTTTTCCATCATTTTGTGCTTGATTCTTAAATAATTTGCTATCATCATAAATATTATTTAGAAAACCAAAATTCATGACATAGCAAACTATTTTTTAGGGAGAAACCTATATAGACCTCCTTTTACCCTGACTATTTAAACTTATATGTTTATCTTATATGTTACCTTGATTCCTAGAAAAATGACTGGAATGATATATGTAGGAATGTTTAGAGAAAGGTGTGTTTAAAAAAGGTGTGTTTAAAGGTTGTGTGTCTAAAGATTGTTTTTACCTTCTTATTTTGAATTTTATTTAAATTGCCTAAACTCGTATATTAGTCATATATATAATAAAAATATTATAAGAAAATTTAAATGCAGTTAAAGCAGGTGTGTGGTGTTTGTTATATATTTAATCATGTAAATTATATTGAAAATATTTGCCATTTGATTTTATAGCCTTGCTTAACATTTACTTGTAGGAGTTTGTCTTTTGTTCTAAATTTGGAAACCTTTAATAGAAAGTATTTTGCCAGCTATGATTTACTGTCTGTTTTATCAAGGACAGGTATGAGTATAGAGTGCTCAATTATGACTTAAACTAAGTAGAAAATGCTTTTTAAGCTATAGATTACTTTGAAGCATAAATAGAAACATCTCATTCTTAATGAGAAACAGAAATTCAAGTAGAAGCACATATTTTCTAGAATATATGTTTTAAAAGCAATTAGTAATATATTGTTAAGAGAAAAACAGCATATAGTTCCATGAGAATACATTATAATTGGTAATTTTATTTAATTACAGAGCAGGAATATTTTCCTACCTACATGTTCTTCAGAGGCAATTATAACAGAAAAGTATCTGTAAACTAAATATTTGTAATCTATGGTTTGATTTAAATGTTCATTTATATTTGATGCCCTGCTAAGCATGCAGATTTCTGTAGAAAATGATTATTGAAAGCTTGCTTTATTGTCTTGTAATTATATAAATGTATTTTTTGGTCTATATATTTTAGAAGAGCCACAAAAAGATTCAGTTGTTGTTTTGCTGTCTCATATTAAAAAGTGAGAATTAATATCATCTATATTTTATTTAATTCACTCTCTAGGATTATTTCTCATAGGAGGAGTGATACTAAATTTTACTTATTATATGTGCAGGAAAAAGGTATTTCAGAAAGGCCCTGAGCAAAAATAAAGGTCCCTTAGGAAAATACTCAGCATGACAGTTTGAGAGCTTTGCTTCTTGTTTATTCTAAAAGCTACCTAAGCTATTTTATCTCCCTAGTCATTTTTAACTCTTATTGGTGTTATGATAGACATTCTTAAATACTCAATGGAGCAAACTTTATTTCATCCCAGTAATACTTTTTTAGACACCAGAGTCATGAGAGTGCTCTTTTCGTTTACTAGGAAATCTACTGGAAAAGCTTTGCAACAGCTGCTTCTATAGATGGTAAAAACAAAAGGGTTACCTTTTAAAGATCAAAGAAAGACATAATGCTAGAACATAGTCAAATTGGCCTCATCCACACATTATCGTTATTAATTGAATTTTCATTTTCATTCCATCATATTATCAGTATCGATAATAACCAAGACTCAAATCTCACAGATATGACTGTAATTAAAGAATGTGGGGGAATGGAAAATAATATTTTAAATAGAGACAATCTGGGACAATCTGATATATGTGATCATGAAAATGAAATTTACATGTCTGGGACTTGACACCCAAAATAAAGTTCCTGTAAATAAGATCAACATTGTAAAAGTTAAAAATAATCTGAAAGGAAATTGATATGTCTACTTGCCTATCTATCTATCTATATCTATATGTATCTATCTATCTAAGTAGATATATCGGTTTTGAGGTGGGGTTGAATTGATGATGTTGTCCTCCCAGATTTTAATCCACTATATAACATTGGTTACCATTAAAAGGGTATTTGAACACTGCCATTTTTAATAAATCCTATTCTTGTCCAATGTTTTGTCAATTTTACTTATAATATTTTACGAAAAGCAAAGGTCAAGTTAATGTTAGAGTTTCAAGAATTTTTCCTACTAAAACACCCATAACAGCTTCTCCATTTTAGAAATGTATTAGAACCAGAAATTGAGCCAAATATATTTTATTCCCAGGGTCTCTGGCTACATGAGAAAAACTGGTGACTCAATCAAATATTGCCTCATTGCTTGATTTCACTGATAATAACAGCATTGATAAATTCACAAGCTTTATTATTTTATGAGTAATACAATTAGTTTTGGGGCTATCTTTATTTTTCAATTTCCATTTAAATTCTCAAAGTCAGCGATTTTTTAAACACTTCATGATTTCGTGAGTTTTAATATTCATAACTTATTCAGCACAAAATACAATCATTATACGAGAGTCTATTGCTTTGACATGCTGTGTTAGTCAGAGTTCTCCAGAGAAACAGAACCACCAGTAAAGAACTGACTCATGCAATTGCGAGTTTGGACTGGAGTCTCCCCGGGGCAAGATGCAAGCTGGAAATTCTACTAAACGTATAGCTGAAGTCTTTAATCAAATTCCCCAGGAGAAAATGGCTGACTGGAAATTCCAGCAAGAGCCAAAGCTGAAGGTGAGGCAGAAATTATTTACCTGACCTCTAAGACCATCAATTTTGGCTTTTAAGACTTCCAGTGGGATTGGATGAGGAGTAAGATGGTCTTGCTGAAGACAATCTCCTTTTCTGATTGTAGATGCAGTCAACTGATTATGGACGCAAATCTCATCTAAAAAATACCCTCACATTGAAAAACATGCCAGTGCTTGAGCAAACAAGTGGACAACATAACCTTGCCAAGGTGACATGCAAAAACCATCACAACATGCCAAGCCCAAAATTGAAAATGGAGACTTGTGTATTATTTCTTGGAAGTAATCTGATATGAATCCTACAGCGCCGTCTTTCACAATTACAGTGTATCTTTTATAATCATGTAGGAATAATGAAAGCCTTAATACTCACTTAAATTTGGAAGCAGAAACCTTCTTTCTGTTAGACAGTTATGATTTATAAGAAAAAAATGTGTAAAATTAGAAATCCAAGGATATCAAGTTATTTTCAGATAGTTAAGTATACTTCTGATCCACATGTAGCTAAGTCTTCCAAGTTTGTTTTGCCAAGCTTAAATTAGTTTAAATTCTATGACTCATTTTACCAGCTCTCACCTTTAGTCGAGTGGGGATGATTTGCCAATGATTGATATGGATGCCCATTGAATGTCTTGATTTTGGTACAACTGACCAAACCACACAATCGCTGTGTATGGAAGATTTCTAATATTGATTGTTGAAACTCTGAGGAATTCAAGTTATTGCATTTTTGTTCTTGAAACACTAGTATCCCATGGAATATTTTTATTCAGAGTCTCTGAATCTTGTTTTTAAGAGGGGAAAAAAAAGAAAAGAAAGAAGCAACAAACGGATAAATGAGTAGCTTTAGTTTTACTGGAGTCTTAAATTTGCATGTAGCTGCAGTATTTATTTATTTAGTTTTCCTCACTAATATACTTACTTTTTTGTGGCCTTTCTAGGTTAGTTGGCCTATTTACATTTAGCCACCTTATTAAAATATATTTCCATTTTGTGTAAGATATTTACAAGGATTGCAGATGCTTCATGTTCTTCCAATCTAAATTGTTTAAGTACTTCATCAATATAGGGAAAAAGCATTTGTAGCTTTCCTAAGATACAGGAGAAGGAAGAGATGGGAAAATAGTGAAAGCAGAATCAACTTGTAAATACATCCCACTTCCCACACTTACTTCATAGCATCAAGGCAAATCTGACTTCTTTAAGTAGCTCCTACACTCCAAATTTGCAATAATAATCACACTCAACTTCCTTTTGAGGGCCTTAAGTCTGTTTCTAACCACTAATGTGTTAAAGTCAGATATTATCATATAATAGTTTTAGAAATGTAAATTTTGTGTCTAGTAACTATTTCTCAAAAGTGTTATCTTTTCTAGTTTTCTTTTCCTAGATGCCTTAAATATGATTTTTTTAATTGAAATATAATCATCCCAAGTGTATGGTAAGTCATTTACAGTATCATCAGAAAGCTGTGTATTCATCATTACAATCAATTTTGTACATTTTCATCACTCCAAAAACAATAAAAATAAGAATAAAATAATAAAAGTAAAAGAGAACACCCAAAACATCCCATAACTCCCATGCCTCCTATTGTTTATTTGTTTTTGTCTTTTTTTTTCTTATTCATCTGTCTATACACAGGATAAAGGAGTATTAGACACAAGGTTTTTACACACATATGTTCACACTTTAAAAGTTCTATGGTTATTCAGTCATCTTCAAGAATCAAGGTTACCGGATTACAGTTCAACATTTTCAGGTATTTCCTTCTAGCTACCACAAAACACCAAAAATCAAAAAGGGATATCTATGTATTGCATAAGAATAACCTCCCGAATGACCTCTTGACACGATTTGAAATCTTTCAGCCCATGAAACTTTATTTTGTTTCAATTCTCTTCCCCTTTTTGGTCAAGAAGGCTTTCTTACTCTCATGGTACCAGGGCCAGGCTCATTCCCTGGAGTCCAGTCCCACGCTGCCAGGAAAATTTACATCCCTGGGAGTCATGTCCCATGTAGGTGGGGAGGGAAGTGAATTCACTGCAGAATTGGTTAAAAGAGAAAGAGAAGCCACATCTGAGCAACGGAACAGGTTCTCGGGGGGTGACTCTTAGGCATATATAAGTAGGCTTAGCTTCTCCTTTGCAGGAATAAGTTTCATAGGGGCAAGTCCCAAGATCGCGGGCTTGGTCTACTAAATTGGCTGTCGCTAATGCTTGCGAGAATATCAGATCCTCCTCAGATAGGGAAGTTTAATATTTCCACATTTCCTCCCAGTCCCTCCAGGGGACTTTTCAAATCCTTCTTTATCCTCTGCCCAGCTTACTCTGGGATGTATCGGGGCATCACACTAACCTGTACAAACCCACAAGATCTGACTCCCTATTCATGGTTCCATGTTATTATGGTGTTCAAATAAGCTGACCACATTAAGTTAGTGTGCTACCAAAAAATATAAATTTTGCACCAAATAAACATCCCTTGCTCTGGTCTTGCACAGAAGTTGAAGTTTTAAAATTCATTCAATATTATCCTTTAACCTTTAGCCTGCTTTACTTTTGTCCTACCCAGATTAGCTTCATTTACGTCTCTAACTGGACTCTGATCACTTGTTCCGTGTTTTTAACAATTCTGTACGGGGTAATGCTGACTTTCAAAGCTATAAACTCTAGTTCTGAGTCTCATTTGTCACTTAAATAGGGATTTTCATGGAATGACCAGGTTTTATTCGAAGAGCTCAGCGTTTCAGAATTTAGAAGTAACAGTTACACCTCCAGCATAGATGTAGTTGCTCTAAGAGTTTAAAAAAGTTTTAATATTGGGTGGGCTATGGTGGCTCAGTGGCAGAGTCCTCACCTGCCATTCCAAAGACCTGGGTTTGATTCCTGGTGCTGACCTGAGGAAGAGACATGTATGTCCATAATTAAAGTATGAGGTTGAACTAAGTATGTGAAGAGCTAAGCGAAGAGAATTTGGAACAGAGGGAACAGCACATAAACAGCTATTGAAGGTGTGTTTGAGGAGCCAACAGGAGACCATATACCAGATTATGAAATGAGTTTGGAAAGGTTACAGGAGCCACAACATTCAGGAAATTTATGAGCTGGGTATGTGTATGTGCATTTAGTGCAAGAGACTTTGTTCTTGCAATCAATAGTTTTGTTGAACAACTCAATGTATATTTATTGATTTTAGTGTTCCTATTATATGCAAGTTATTGTGCTTTGCAACTTGAATAATACAAAATATGCAGGTGAGATTTTATTCCTCCAGAATTAATGAAGAGCTGACATTTATTGAGTACATATTATCTGTTAGATAGTGTTCTAAATTATTTTACATGTTTTAAATCATTTATCCCCCACCACAACTCTGGAAAATTCTGTTATCATTATCCATTTTACACATAAAGGAAAATACACAGAAGTCAATAGCTTTCCCAAAATGATGATAGAATTGCAGGTGGTAGAGGCAAAATGTGAACCTATCTTGTCTGATTCCAATGTCCCTGCTCCTTCTTTTCCTTCCCCTTTTTCCACTTTTAGTGAATATACATTAGAATAATAATGTGATTAACATATATGAAGAAGTAAAGGCTTGATAATAAAATGAATACCCATCTACAACACCAAACTTAATAGTGTAGTTCTATTACTACTCCCTATTAAACCATTGGCTCTGTTCAAAATGGATCTTCCTCCTTCATGCCCAAGAAAATCATTATCTAGCATTCTGTGTATATCCTCTTATATTTTTATAGTGTTATAGCATATGTAAGTATCTTACTTATTTCAATTTTTGTCACAGTTGATCTTTATTTCAATTAAATTATGCATAAGTACTCCTCTGTGTTTGATTATTTTCATGAAATGATAACTTTTCTAGGTCCAACTGTTTTGATGAATTTGATGACAGTTCATTCAGTTTCACTGTTGATTAGTAATCCACTGTTTGAGTATATAAATACTATCTGAACTTTCACATGCCAATAGACATTTGGGTTCTTTGTAGTGTTTTGTTTTTTACAGATAATGTTATGTGCAATCTTATACATCTACTGGCACAGACAGACACACCAAATTTCTAAGAATAAAATTGTGTATCTCCAATTTTATTTTGTAATTACAAATTGTTTTCAAAAGTGTATTCACTTATACTCAACCTAGACTATTTGTTGCTTTACTAATATTTGATATATCTCCAAATCATTTTAATGGAATTTTATTGAGATATATTCACACACCATACAACCCAACCAAAGTAAGCAATCACCGGTTCACAGTATCATCACATAGTTGTGCATACAGCCCAATGATCAATTTCAGAACATCTTCTTTACCCCAGAAAAAGAAAAATAGAAAGATAACCTAAATCCACCCATACACCTTTCCTCCCCCTATTATTGACACATAGTATTGGTGTATTATATTTGTTACCGTTGACGAAAAAGCATTAAAATATTATTATTAACTATAATCCATAGTTTGCAATAGATAATTTTTTCCCCATTAATATCCTTCTGAAATAATTTGTTGAGATGACAGAATGCAATATACCAGAAACGGACCAGCTTTTAGAAGGGAATTTAATAAGTTGCAAGTTTACAGTTCTAATCTATGAAAATGACAAACTAAGGTGTCCAGGTAAAAATACCTTAATTCAAGAAAAGTTAATGAATCTGGAACACCTCTGTCAGCTAGGAAAGCATGTGACTGGCATCTGCTGGCCCCTTGCTCCTGGGTGCCATTGCTTTCAGCCTGTTTCTGTGGGGGTTCCTCATTTTGTTTCTCTGGGGCTGGCTTTCATCTCTCAGCTTCCTTTGGCTCTCTCCAGGTTCTGATTTGCTTAATATCTCATGGCAACTCCTATGGGGCTCCAAGCATCTCCAAATATCTATTTCTCTGTTCTAAGCTCTCTCCAAAATGTTTCCTCTTTTAAAGGACTCCAGTTAAATAAATCAAGACCCACTTGGAATAGGTGGAGTCACATTTCCTTCTAAGCAAAAGGTTATACCCAGAATTGCGTGTGTCATATCTCCATGGAGATAATCTAATTAAAAGTTCCAGCCCTATAATATTGAATCAGAATTGAAAGAAATGGCTCTCCCTACAAAACAGAATCAGGATTAACACATGGCTTTTCTGGAGTTCATAGTATTTTCGAACCAGCACACCTTTGATTATTAACTCTCTGTAATAGTGTCATACATTTGCTTTACTTCATGAAAGAACAGTTTTATATTTACACAGTTAACACAGATATTGTCCACCACAAAGTTTCATTGTTTTAAACATTCCCATGTTTTAACCTCCAACTTTCCTTCTGTTGACACACATGACTCTGAACTTCCCCTTTCTACCACATTCACACACATTCAGCACTGTTAATTATTATCACAATAATGTGCTATCTTCACCTCTGCCATTTCCAAATGTTTAAGTTCAACCTAGGTAAACCTTCTTCATACATTAAGTGCCACTTCCCATTCTTTAGCCTCCTTCTACTAGCCTCCTAGTAACTTATATTCTGTACTTTATGTCAACAAGTTTACATATTATGACAACTTCATATCAATGAGCTCGTACAATATTTGTCGTTTTGTGCCTGACTTATTTCACCTAACAATGTCCTCAAGGTTCACCCATGTGGTCACATCCTTCAGGACTTCCTTCCTTCTTACTGCTGCATAACGTTCCAGCATATGCATATATCACATTTCGGTTAGACCTTCTTCTGTTGATGGACACTTCACTCGGTTGTTTCCATCTTTTGGCAATTGTGAACATCAGTGTGTAAATATCTGTTCAATCCCTGTTTTCAGATCTTCTCTCCAAATCAGTTTATGGCTTTAATAGTTTTCCTTTTCAATCTGGTAAGTATGAACTGGTATCCATTTGTAGATTTACTTTTTATTTTCCATATCAATAGTTTAAATATATTTTATCTTTATTATCTAGTCGTAATTTTTCTACTGAAATATTTAATCATGCCCTTTGACCAATATTAAGTTGTAGTACTTTCATTTCTCTTTCCATGATATAAGAACTCTTCACATATTCTCAATAGTAAAACTTCTCTAATTATATGTCCAGTGAGTGTTTTCTCCCAGTTTGTGCCCAATATTTTTATTTTTGTAAGTTTTTGTTTC
The DNA here is from genome assembly GCA_004026745.1 of Myrmecophaga tridactyla. Classification (NCBI taxonomy): domain Eukaryota; kingdom Metazoa; phylum Chordata; class Mammalia; order Pilosa; family Myrmecophagidae; genus Myrmecophaga; species Myrmecophaga tridactyla. Next base: position 23,275 of record PVIY010023431.1, on the reverse strand, counting down.
ATGATATAAAGTTTCTTTTGATTTCACTGTAGTCAAATTTACCACTCTTTTTCTTAATTGTTTGTACTTAAGTTTATAAAAAATTCTTCTCTGTACACAAAACCAATTAAGAATATTCCTATTTGGGGGGAATTTTAAATTTTTTTCATTTTTAAGTTCTATATCCACCTGATATTTATTTAGTTCTTGTCATGAGTGAGGTTGGATTAAATTTAAGAGAAAAACATTTAAACACAATTAAAAATCATGAGAAAGGAGAATGGAGAAGAATGTGTGGATAATTTGGTTTGAGTTAATGATTACTTTAGGAAACAACTAAAACACACCAGAGAAATAATTGAGGGGCACACAGTATAGTAGTGACCATTAATATGGGAATGAGGCATATAATTTTATGTGATGTAAAAAGATGATATTTTTTAAAGTTTTAAACAGGATGCATTACAATTAAAATAGTCCAATAAGGATAACTGAATCAAGTTCTGTAAGTTTTACTTGAATAAAACTAAATGAAATTAGAGCTAAATCAAGGGATTTTTCAAAAATTCAGGAAAAACTAATGCTGGCAGTGAAATTGCAAAGTGAAAGAAATTGGATGAGAGGATACTTTTCAAAGGAGTATAGATCTGATGTGATAATGATTTATATCAGTGATGAGGGAAAACTAAAAACATAAGTCTTTGCTAGATTATTCGGAGTAATTTGTGGTACTAAAGAAAGAAAAGGGGACAAAGAAAGGTAAGGAGCTAATTAGAAATAAATGCTTTGACTGTTGATCATATTTTGGACACAGTTGTGCTTGTCTTCAACCTTGAAAACTGTATAGTGATAATATTCTTTTTCCTAAAAAAATCAAGGTAGCATTTAACAACTGTTTAAAAGGAATTTAAAAGAATTTAATAAAAGCCAAAGTAAAACTTTTCTGTGTTTAAAGAAACAAAATTTAAGCAGATGCTCTAACCATAAGGCTCCTTTAGAATTTAATATGCGGCATATACCTAAAGTGGGGCTACAGGTTAAAGCCTTCCTGACATGGATAAGACTATGGAACAATTTTTTATCAGACAATTAATTAAAAATGTAAGAAGATTAATTTATAGGACTATGGTTTGGCTGCTTTAATATCTAGGAGCAAGAATAAAAAATCAATTGACAATTGAATTGATCTAGCAACATCTGGGCAGAGAATAGAGTTTTCTATAAAGAACTTAATTGATTTATGATTAGCTATCTTGGTGAGAGAGAACGTGGATATACTGTCAAATGAAAATAAATCCAGACTTTGATGAGGAGATTTTATTCCAAAAGGCTTTTGCAATAAGGAGAATTCTCTTTGATCTCAGAAGTTGCAAATACCTTAAAGTAATATGCAAAAAGTCTTTTCATTTTTAGAGAGGGGTAAAAAGAGCTAGCAGGAACTTGTGGAGAAGCAGGGGTGAGCAGGTGGCAATATCAGGGTACTCTGCCAAATGTTTCTCTCTGTGCTCTGCCGATTTTCAGAACCAGCTGCTAAGAGGGGAGAGTATGCACTTCAATGCTTCGTTTGCTCAAACTTGGGTGAAGCTGAAGTTTAAGGATATGTGAGGAAGAGAAAAGTCTTATTAAAATTTGGTCAATCCCAAGTTCAGTAAAAAAATCATGAGCGATTGTGAGCTGGTCAGTAGAGAAAGATGACAAAGACCTTGTGTGTAGAGAGGATATCTGCCAATTTGAGATTTTTAACTGGAATAAAATAATAAGGTCCATGAAGTATATGCCCTCGGTATGGGTGAACCAAAAGACATAAAAAAAAAAATAACAAAACAAAACATATTTGCCCCATAGTATGTTTCCAGAATATATGGTCTCCATTTAGACAATTTGTGACAGTATTTGCTAACATATTTTAATCACTTGCTTACCCCTTAAATCTTTAGATTTGAGTTAGGCTGAATTAATCTGAGAAAGTTTATAGAGCTATAAAGATGTCTGCTCTACGAGAACAAGAATTGATTGGCTTACAGTTTTGGAGGATGGAAAGTTACTTCCTCTGACTGTCTATAGCCCTCTTACTGGGCAAGCCACAGTGGCTCAGCAGGCAGGAATGCTTGCTTGCGATGCCAGAGGACCCAGGTTCGATTCCTGGTGCCTGCCCATGTAAAAAAAAAAAAATAGCCCTCTTGCTGGCTGGAAGCCCTTAGGGTCTTTGGGCTTCCTTTCATACGGTGGTGTCCTCTCCTTTCTGTTTCAGGTACCACAGACTTCTGGCTTTTCCCCATGGCTTTTCCCAGTAAGGCTTCTAGTAATAGGATTAAAGTCCACCCTGATTCAATTGGCTATACCTTAACTAAAAATTACATCTTTAAAAGAGCCTATTTACAGTAGATTCACACCCACAGGAATGGGATGAAGATTAAGAACATGTCTTTTTTGGAATATGAATTCAATCTACTATATATACAGGCACTAAGAATATATATATAGTTAGAATCAAGATTTAAACTGATCCAGGGAATTATCAATTATATAGTTTCAAGAGAACTTAGATGTAAACACGCAGGTTCTTAGACTATGAAGAGATTATCATTAAAATAATTTTAGTTCAAGAATAAATTTTTAAATATTTATTGAAGTTTCAGTTATGAGTCTGTTAATTGGAATTTTTAAAGTTAAAAATGTAAAGACATACATGAATTCTTTATGATATTAGAAATCAAATTTGGTAGTCATTTCAATTCACTTTGAATGGAGATTTTTCACATTTCCCTGTGGATATTGACACAATATTTTAGCTTTTTAAATGATGAAACTGTGTTACTAGAAACACTATAGTCTACATACCAAATCATCCTGCAGTATTTAACCTTACTGATATTCACACTTCAAATTTCCTTTTACTGCTTAGCCCCAGTTCCACTTCATTTGCATTATAAATGCAGTTAAGAGAAGATGAACAATAAAATAACTTAGACTTTCTATGTGACATGATAACCTTTGATTCGGTCAAAATCTTAATTCATATTGGAGACTAACAGTTATTCTATTAATGTCTGTTGACCTTATCTCTGAGTTAATCAATGTTCTATAATGCACAATCTGTAATTTACATATCTTTGAGAATTTCACTGTCACATGTTTAGTTGATCTAAGAAATCACAGTTCGAATGAACATAGATAGTCAAACAAGTAAAGAAATAAACTACTGAGGGTCAAATTCTCTCAGAGAAAAATGTCAAGATAATCTGACAGACATAAAGAAAATTGTATTCATTTCATGAGAAATTATCATTCAAATGGAAATACCTTAACCTAGATGAATAGAATAGAATTTTTAGTTTAACTTTTAATCATAGCATAATGAACAGAAATTACAATACACAAATCTAAGTGCTATAAGCCTTCTGAAGTGAGATTATGTGGTCAAATAGAAATAGAAAGAGTATTCCAGTTGGTGTTAAATTGAATCTCAGAAAAGATTCAAGTAATATAATGCAGGACCTCTCAGGAAGACTAATTTAAAAATATATATATGTTTTAATACCATTTGTAGAATAAGAAGAGAAAAATTTGAAAAGAAGATGTATTGTGAAATACCATGATCATTTTATTCTCAATTCAAAAGTTATCTGTTTTCGGGGTTAGGGAGAGTAATATTGAATATTTGTAACAAGATATGCATGTAATCAATAGAATTTCATGTGGTTATTTATCTGAACAAAAGGTATGGCTGTAGTTATATAAGACAGAAAACATGAAAAACAGTCTAAGAACATAATAAAGAACTGATCTGGGAAGTGGTTATCTGGGATATAAATTAGAGAGTAAAATAAAATGGCAGCATGGAGAAAAAATATAGATAGAATGTGAGTAAGCAATATTTTTTTGAGCAGGTACTATTGTCAAGAACTGAGCTGAAGCTGAGCTGAACTGAGCTGCCAATTGTTGAAGTAGCTGATGAAAACAGGCCAAAATGAAAGTCCCAGTTAACCCTTTAATCACTGTCCTAGTTTGCTACCTTCCAGAATGCAATATACCAGAAACAGAAGCGCTTCTATAAGGGGAAATTTATTCAGTTGCAAGTTTATAGTTCTAAACACATGAAAATGTCCAAATTAAAAGCAAGTCTACAAAAATGACCAAATTAAGGCACCAACAAGAGGTTACCTTCAGTCAAGAAAAGCTAATGAAGTTCAGGTTTTCTCTCTCAACCAGAAAGGCATGGCGAAAATGGTGGTGTCTGCTAACTTTCTCTCCAGGTTTTTTGTTTCATGAAGGTTCCCCAGGGGCATATTCCTTCTTCACCTCCAAAGGCCTCTGGCTGCATGGGTTCTTTGGCTCTGAAGCTTTTTCCGAAACTTTTCCTCTTTTAAAGGATTTCCATAAACTAATCAAGACCCAACTGGAATGGGTGGAGTCACATCTCCCTCTAATCCAAGGTTAATACCCATGGTTCCGTGTGCCACATCTTCATGGAGATAATCTAATTAAGCTTCCACCCGAGGTTCATAATCCTTTCAAACCAGCATAATCACTATCTGAAATGGTATAGTAAGAGGCTAAACTGGAGAAAGTGCTTGGATCCCCCACAGTTTCTTTTTCCTCTATGGAATGGCACCCCCAGGCAAGGATCAGATGGATCAACACAGATATGGGGAATCATAGCACTGGGGAGAGATTCCTGAACAAAAAGCCTCTGCCATTTAGAAACCGGAGAATAGGCAGTGGGAAAGCAGGAGAGGCCAGGAGTGGAAAAGTACTGAGCACTGAGTCACAATGGAGAAAAGTCCTCTAGGACCCTATCACTCCTCCCATAAGGAGGTCTCAGCTGATGTGCCTCAGGGTGGTCTCAGCTTTGGCTTCCATAAACAGGCCCTGATAAGAGGCACCTGGGTGAGGAATGCAGGTGTGCAACTCCCTTCAGACGCATAGTCCACTGGCTATGCACCAGGTCTGGGGCAGGGAAGGCAGCTTCTCTTCATAAGGCTTGCCCGGCAAAGCTCTTCAATTGTTTATGGTCAAGCTTGGAACGTCACGCATAGTTTTTTGGCCAGAGGTTAGAATCTTCAAATATATGCATATTGTTTTGCTTATGATTTTATATACCTTATGTTATTTAATTCTCATAGCACTTCATCTTGAATGGTATTATTATGTCCGTTGTAAAAAGTAGGCGAGAGGATTAGCTAGAATGAGCTAATTCAGGCATTTATACCCAAAACTGGTTCCCCAGTTAAGGTTGTTTCTACTCCCTAACAAAGAGTGATTAAAAGATAAAGGAAAATAAAATGGTTCTAATAAGAAAAACTGTGGTAGTTGGAAATGGGTGCATGAGTTCAGATTTTTAAATACTGGGGCCTAGGAGCAAATGAAAATGTCTCACAGGACTTTAAAAATATACAACCAGTGTTGAGAAATGAGATGCAGATAGAAAAAAATTGATGCTTAATGACTTGAAAAAGAATGGATATGATGTCTAGGACTGAGTTGTCCAATAATCACGTATGACAATGAAGCATTTAAAATGTGGCTAGTGAATCTGAGGAACTGAATTTGGTCATTTAGCTCTATCTTTAACCAATTTAAATTTTAAAAGTGATATTCTATTTCATTATTGGAAAACCGTTAAGTATTCATCGTATAACTGGCATGTAAACTTACTTCTTCAGTTGTAAATTTGATGGTATCTAAATAGGGATCAAGTATGTCCAACAAAAATTTAATATCTGATTGAGATGCATTATGAACATAAAATAATTTCTTGATTGAAGATGTAGCATGAAGAAAGAAATATAATTGTTTTTCAATTGATTAATGTTTAACCAATAACATATAGATAGATTGGGTTGCATAAAATTTACAGTGCAAATAAATATCATTCTAAAAATGGATTGTATCTTAAATATACGAAGAATTCTTTAAAAATCAACATTGAGAAAATGAACAAACCAAATATAAATGTGCAAAAAGCCTGAACAGCTACTTCACCAAAGAAGATATACAGGTGGCAAATATGCATATGAAAAGATGTGTAAAAACATTTTCCATTAGGAAATTGCAGGATAAAACAACAATGCATCCCTCTACCCACCAGTTGGGATGGCCAAAACCCAAAACACCTGATAATACCAAATGCTAGTGAGGATATGCAGCAATGTGAACTCTCATTCCTTGCTGGTGGGAATGCAAAAAAAAGTAGAAACACTTTCAAAGATATTTGGCAGTTTATTACAAAATAAACATAGTATTACTACACAGCCCAGCAATTGGACTCCTAAGTATTTATCTACCTGATTTGAAAAATTTTGTCCATTCAAAAATCTGCAAGCAAAAAATTATACCAGCTTTATAAATAACCACCAAGAATTAGAAACAACCAAGATATCCCTCAAGAGGTGACTTGTTAGACAAACTTGGTGAATCTTTAAAACAGCAATAAAAAGGAATGAAGTATCATCAAGCCATGAAAAGATATGGATGGTCCTTAAATGTGTATTGCTGATGAAAGAGGTCAACCTGAAATAGCTACATCCTGTATGCTTCCAATCATATGACTTTCTAAAAGAGGCTAAATTATAGTGACAATGAAATAATCGGTGGTTGCCAGAGGTTCAAAGTGAGGAGGCTTTGAGTAGGTGAAGCACAGGGACATTTAGGGCAGTGAAAATATTCCGTTAGTATTGTGATAGTGGATTTATGAGTCAATCTGCCTTGAGGGAAATTGATTAACAGAAAAGAATCCGGGAAAATTAAACGTTTTTCCATCCCTTGATGAAGTCCCCCAAATTTGAGGAAGAAAAACAAGCTAATTATAAAGGATTCTAAAATATGCACAGAGCCACAATTTGAAATTTACCTCAAGAATTCTTATATGATCACTTCATGTATTAGAGCATTTTCTTTTTGAAAATTGTGTGATTAAAACATCTTGTTCAATAATGAACATTGTCCAAATATCAGACATGCTAGAGCCCAGATTACTATTTATTTTAAGACACATTCTGTTAATATCTGGCTACATATCAAATGCAAAAAGAATCTCAGAAAGGAGACCTCTTCAGTTTAGGAATTTTGAGAATTTTCCTTTTATCAGTAAATTATTGATCAGTCATGAATTGGTAAGTGCGGAAACATGAGAAGTGTATTTTCTGTGTTATAGAATTTTGTTTTATGTGCAGAACAACTTTGGGCAATTTATCATCTATGGTATCTTCCTTTTAAAGCATTTAATTTCTTACGTCTGTGGTCCAAGTATTTCAGAGGCCAGAAATATCAATCATAGCACTTTTATTACATGTATATTTTATTCATTCATTCTGCAAACATGAAGTGGATGAAAATTCATGGTTTTTGTTAAGTGATTTATTTGGTTAATGTTAATAATAAATGAGACTTTTCAATGCTAACTGATTGTGTGATCCTTAAATTCTGAATCAAAGTTCCTCCTATTTACTATGGAAACTTGCTCTATCCCTCTTGTATACTTTTAAATACATCCTTTTCCACTCATTCTTTACTAAAACATTCTAAATTGTCATGCATATTATTAAATCCTTCTCTTCAATAGACACGTATATCTACACTGTGTCATTCCTGCTAAATTGCAGTATTTTCTCAGCCAAACTTTCTTAAAAATTAAGATAAATTGGACTCTAAGGCTATCTCAAAAATAATTAAGATTCTCCAATTTGTATCACTATTTCTCAGTCAAGGACAATCTGATTTTGGGTCGAATCCTCCTCTGACCACTTTCTGTCAACTGTTATTAATGGTCTGAATATTGTCACATCCCATCCACTAACTTCAGTCCTGGCTTTGAAGATGTCTCATCTTTTTACCACTCTTTCCTAAATCATTCTTCCCTTGCTTTCTGAAATATTATTTTTTAGTTTTTAACTTAGCTAACATTCCTAGAGGTTTGTCCTGAACCTGTTGCTGTTCTCTTAAATAAGCTTGTTATTTTTGTTACTGTCTGAACATGGAAAGTACATTTGGGAAGTCTGTCTATTTGGAAAGAGGTATAGGGAGGTGCGCTATATTAAATGGCCTGGTTGCAATTTCCAGTTCTTTTCTTCTACCGGGTCTGCGACCTTCGTTCAAGTTATCTAACCTCTCCAAACCTCTGCTTCTTATTGTACTAATATGGTTTCTGGGATATCATGAGCATATAATAAGTGTTGGAGTTCTCTCTTTTCCCTACTATGGTGGTAAAGCAATAGTATATGGCACTACTAATTTCAAATAATTATCTCTGACTTGCTCTTATCATTATCTCTGACGTTGGCCCAGGTTTTAAGATGTATAACAATTGCTTGCTATACATGTCAGTGTCAGGTATCTTGAATGTAACATGCCAGATTTTACCTGATCAGGAAATGGTGAGATTTAAAAGAAAAAGTCACTTCATATGTTTCTCATTGTTTCCATATCAGTAAAATGAATCAAGCTAAAAAAATTATAAAACTTAGAATTTTATGACATATGTTTGAAAAAAGTAACATATTATGAAAATGATAAGAGGTGCATTGGCCTAATAGGTCTTTTAAAATAATCAAGAAAACTAAAACACACACATATTTGAACTACTTAGACTATGGTTTATCCTCACATGAAAGATGCATCATATTTTCACTATCAATGAAACAGTAATTCTCATCAATTGATATTGCTATAGTACTGCAAAAACTGTAATTATTAGAAGAAAGAAATAGCAAGTATATATGGTGTTCCCAGAGAGATGATGGGGGCACTTGAAACTTGAAAAGCCTTCTAGGTTATTCTTTTAGGCACCTAAACAGAAAATGTTTTAGTAAGGATTGCCATTTAGTATTGAACATAGGAAGTCTCATGAGTTGATAGTTTGCTCGGGTGGCTTGTGTTTTTAAGAAGTTATTCCTAACAGATCAAATCAATATTTCTTAGATTGGCCTGTGAGCCAGACCTCTGCTGTCTGCAGTGCAAGGTGATACTGAAGGTACAAATATACCTGTGCTTGAAAAATAAATAGGTACAGAAAACAAACAGACCTGGTCTTTAGATGTCAGCTACAAAGACTGGGGCTCACAGGCCAGTTACCATATATGGACAAATTTGCATATTCTTCTCTCACAATGCCTTCTCTCTGCCAGAGTCTTCTGCAGGCAAGGATGGAACTTTAGCCAGATTTTTGTCTTCTTAAGGTCCTCAATCCTCCTGCACACACCTGACCCCTCCCCAAGTAAAACTGAAGTTTAGATGGCCTTCTTAGTCCAATTTATAGGAAATTTCATTATGTCAACAGTGCAGTCCCTTATTTGATATTTATATATAGATTAAAGAGGGAGAAGATATGTGGGTGGCCCAGTTATAACGGCAAAATATTAGACTTGAGGAATAAATAATCTTTCTGAATTTTAGCTTCAATTTTAAACTCCGTGAAATGTAGATGTATATATGCACAGACAGAAGTAGATATTTTTCTTTATACACCGCTATATAGATTTTTGATATCCATTTTTGCAACTGTTCCATTTGTTTTTCTAAAATATATTCAAAGTATTCAAGCTTTTGGAAGGATGCTTAACTTTCACACAGTTTTACTTTAAAGAAAGCTAGTTCTGATGTTTTATTTAGTCATTCTAAAAGTCCATTTTCAAGTTAGTTCAATTTCACTTTTGAATGAAATAAAAAAAACAAGTTATCAAGTAGGATCTTTTGAGATATACTGAGTTGTGTTTATAAGATCTAGGCTTATTGTTTACCCATAGAACTTCAGAACTTACACAGCAACATAAGATATTTTTTCTAACTTGTTGAGTTTTAAAAATAAGAAAGAAGGATGAAAAAAATGGAACTTTTACAGACTTAAACTATGTATATATTTATGTGATAATTGAATATTCATGTACAACTAATAAGCATTAGTTTATTTTTTATGTTTTTTAAATAATTATTTTTCTGTTTTAAATATTTTACTTATTAATAATGTCTGCAAATTTAATTTCAAGTATGCAAAATATATCGCAAATAACGCTAATTATGATTGATTTCAATTAATACATCATAAGGAATTTCTCTTTCAAGATAAAAATATGAGAAGCAAATAGGTGATACAGACAAAAGGACATCTAACACTTCTTTAGACCATGTTTTTTATTTATTCAAATTTTCTGTGAAGGCTGTTTTCATGGAAATAGCAGATCAGGAAGATTTGCTTAGGAATTGGCGATTATAAACAGTGTGTGCATTGTAGAACAGCTTCGAAGTCCGTTAAATCAATATTTGTTTTGCTTCTGGCTGGTGAATTGGTCTGATACTATGTGTTGATAATTATTATCTTTCTATAAACTTCCATTTGCTCAGAATAAAAAACTAAACATCCAGAAGACATGCCTAAATAAGCTTTTTAAAGGCTTGAAAACTGCTTATCTTGCTTTCATAGAGTGTAGGATTTATGAGATCTGTAGTGTGCAACAGAAAAGGAAAACTGAAACGCTTTCATCATGTCCTACAGAGGAGAACTTGGCTTCCAGACTACACCACCAACGGGAAGGGAGAGAGACACTGAACAGATGGGATTGAGTAACTCAGATGAAGCTAACCTGATAAAAGAGGCCATGCTTGGCAGAAGAATATGGCACTTCAGGAGAGTACTGCTTCCAAGATTTATGCTTGACCCTGGCTTAGTTTAGGCAAGCCTGGAGTACTGAAAACCCATTAAAATGGATGTGATGAGACACATTGAGAATATAAGTATCAAGGGATGCTTGAAATCAGACAGGACAAGTCGACCAGCCTGTTTGCCTGTTTAGAACAATGTCACACAATTATGGGATGGGGGTGGCAAAAGGAAGACTGAGTGTTAGGGTTCCAAACAGCTTGTCTTGGTTGTACTGTGCCACAGTTCTAGCATATAAGAGCCGAGCATGGAAATCAAGGCAGGGTGAAGTTCGGTTATAACGATGAAGCAACAGGACCACAGGAGGGGCAGTGATAGGGGAGAGGAGAAGAGAGTAGACTTAGCATATCCAGGCCTTTCCTTCATACTAAATACCAGGGATTTAGCAGAGCCTATCAGTTTCTGTGCATGCAGTTGTTAATGTGTTGACTTTCTGGCTCAGGATATGGGTAGAACTGAGGCTTTAGTTGCTAGACATTATTCATTTAATCTGAGAGAAGTCAGTGAATAAGGCAAGTGTGGATATCACATTCTGGTAAGAAATAAGTCTATCTGGTAAGAAATACATAGAATGAATTATTATGTATTGTCAACATAAATGAAGTGTTACAATGGCGAGAAAAATCCAGACTAATAAATCAACAATTCACAAAAATGATTGGATTAACTTATTTTCTCATTTTATTTCCTTGTTTAAAATTGCAGAATCAGTGCAATTTCTGTGGGTGAGAAGTACTATCAGATTATCTTTATATAACTACAAATATTATTATTTGGAAGTAACTCATAATGGTTGCTTAGGAGTATTTCAATAGCTTTGGGTATATTTCATTTTATTTATAAGTGCAGGTGCAGATGATTTGGTACAACTGAGGCAAAGTCATATGAGGGTTAAGGCAAGCTCTGTGGCCCTTTTGAAATTTTAATTGTACTGCTTTGTAGTTGCTATCTCACAAGAGATTTCTTTACACAATCAAGTGAACATTATATTAAAGACTTTATACTTCAGTTTCTCCTGTGGTAGTTTATTAGGATTTCAGTAAGTATACGTGACTGTTTTAGTTTCTTAGCTCCTGTAAACAAATATCACAAAATGGGTTGGATTAAACATTGGGGATTTATTGACTTGAAGTTTTGAGGGTAGGAAAAGTCCAAAATTGAGGTATCAGCAAGGTGATTCTTTCTCCCCAAAGAATATGGTGTTCTGAAGCTAGCTGGTGGGGTCCTTGGGCCCCTGGCTTTTATGTCACATGGCAATGCACATAACAGAGTCTTTGTCTTTATCTTCTGAGTTCTGTTCACTTCCAGCATCTTACTTCCCATGATTTTTCTGTGTCCAATTTCCTTTGCTCATACGGACTTCAATCATATTGGATAAAGACCCACCCTCATTCATGATGAAATAATAACATCTCCATATGGTCTTATTTACAAATGGGTTCATACCCATAGGACCAGGGGATGAGACCTGATGATGCATTTTCTGAGGTACATGATTCAATCACTAAAAGTGTCCAAAAAATGGTTCTAAGAGGCACATGTGTATCTGTCAGGTTTCAATGCAATAAACCAGTGCAAGAATCTACTTCAGATATTTCAAACAGGAAGGATTTAATACAGGGACTTTTAGAGATACATTATTGATTAACGAGCTATAGACTCAGAGGTGAGGGACCACCACAGGTTCAAGTTTAAATGTTGGGCAGTAAAGAATCTTCTGGTATGGCTACCACCAATGCATTCTCTATGTTTGTCTCATGCCTATGAAACTTGTGGTTAAACACAAGAATATGGAATTTGCTACAAAAACTCATATCATTTAGATCTTCCTTACCAGCCATCGAAAGAGCATGGAAATATTCTAAGATTCACTTTTTTTCACATTCTATGAAAATGTTCTTTATTTATGTAATTTAAATATATAGAGCACCAGCTGCAAGGAAGAATGACAAATGTAATGTTTAGCTTTCCAACCCCTGTGATAAAATGGGGAAGTATAGAAAGGTTGGAATGGATGGCAAATTGCAATACACAATATGCCACCCCACATATGACATGCTTTCCTAGGAGAGACACAATATTGGTTGAGCTGTGTCCTGAGAAACACTTGTTCAAGGTCTAACTCCTGATCCAGTCAATGTGATCTTATTTAGCAGTAGTCTTTTAAGATGTTATTAGCCAAGATAAGGCCAAGCTGGATTAGCGTGTCCTTATAAGAAATGGAGAACTGGACACAAATTGACAGCCTAGGGGAGAATGCCATGCAGTGACTGAGGTAGAGAATGCAATGGTTTGTCAACAAACCAGGAGAGAAGCATGAAACAGTCTTTCCTACAGACTTCAGACCCTGATGACACCTTGCTGTCATAGTTCTAGATTTAAAACTGTGAGACAATGAATTGTCTGTTGTTTTTCACCATCCAGTTTGTGGCACTTTGTTAAGACAGCAGTAGGATACCAAGATAGAAACCTGTTATGGCTATTCATGTTTGAATCAACTAAAGAACTTGTTTTGATGTACTAGCTGTTTGGTGATTGGTTATTGCCAACTTATTATTTGGATGAAAGTTTTTCTATTTTTATAACAAATGGCTTACATTTGATTGTACTTAGGAATTAAAACCAAATTTTGAGACAACTTACAATAGTACTATAAATAAACTATCCTAAATGAACTAAAATAGGTATATTTATAACTTACTTTGTAATCTGTAAAAAACTCATTTCTCATTACATTTCTCATTTCTCTTCTTCAGGAGATGTTCAAGTATTTCAGAAAAAGACACCTAAATTCAATGTCCTGACCTATCCCAGTTTTCTGTCTTGCTATTCTGTCCTTACAATCTATATTACCCTCCCAAGCAAATAATTTTCCCCTGAGAAAATGGTATCTAAAAGCGCATAAGTCCCAGAGCCTCTCAGAATCTGTATGCTCTAATTTCTTTATTCCTTATTAGATGCTTCTTTTCTTTGGTCCCTGCTTGTATTACTGCTATTTCTACCTTCCATCTATCTTAGTCTCTTAACATTTGTTTGTTCATTCATTCCTTATGTTATGCTGCCAAGTGGAAGGCACTTCTCTTTGTCTAATTAAGAAAAATGGTTTTCTTTCATCATCAGTTATTTGCTTTTGTGCATTATATTTATCTATTCTGGAATCAATTTTTAAGTGCCACATTTTATAGTCAAAATAAAAATCTGTACCCATGAAAACAATGAAAGTTTCATCCGAAGTTGACCGTATTTAGTCAAGATAAGGTGTTGTATACCTCTTCTCCTGAACATGCACTGTTCTGGAAGTTATTTCTTAGAGTTTTATTCTCCCTTTTGTTGCTTTTGTCCTGTAAAGGCTGGTTTTATTGAATTTGATATTCTAATGGGCCTTAACCTTGGTCGTGTTTTGTCTTCTGTTGATTTAGTGAAGCTGGACATACGTTTCTCAGAATTCCATTCCCAGGATGTCTGGAGTTAGAATTGATCAGAAGACACGGTTGCATGAAATTTTGGAAGGCAGGAGTGAAGCAAGGACCATTATTCCCTGAATGTTGTCTCCTATTCATGGCATTCATCTCCTTCTTGCTCTCCTCAGCTCTTCTTCCCAATGACTAAACCTGTTGTCTGACAGCAGCCCCCATCCACAACCAGATACTTAACCATGGGCCCATGTTGATGACAGCTACACAGTGGCAGTAGCTTCTCAAAGACTTCACCATGAGTTTTTCCTTCTCAGGCCCACTTTGGGGGCCAGATGTGTTTGGCTTTGTAGATTGGCTAGATAATGTCTTCTCTGATCCTCCAATTTCCCTTCCATAATTTTATTGTCCCAGTTCTTACAACAATTGTAAAATGTGAAATTCTTACAATAAACCCTTTATCCAATAACTCTCACAGACACTCTGCTATATTAACTGAATCTGGACAGAAAAATTTGACTGTATAAACATATTAATGCTTAATATATCTCATCTTCTTCCCAAACCATAGACATGAACTGTATTATACTTGTCAATTTAGATTCATGACTTCTGTAAAAACTTCTCTATAATAAATACCTTTCCATTGTGCTATAAGCTTTCATATATACACAGGTACTTAAGTCCCAGTGATTTATATCTTCTTTTCTGCCAACATTTTTAGAAAGTCAATTCATTCTAATACTGGAGGTAATAATGGAAAGAAAATTTCTAGGAAGACTAGCCACTCTGGCAACATCAGATCACTTCTTCTATGATTTCTTTTATTTTCTGTCCATTCTTCCTAAATCCATCCCTCTTTCCAAGAATTTCAGGATAAGATATAATAATTATATACCAAAGCACCTGGGACACAGATCAGCACATAGCAATCCCTCATTACATGTATCTATTTCAAATTATATATGACTTAATTTCTCATAGATGTTAAAACATCATAAATACTTTTAGTTAACAAAATCACTTAACTCTTTCCAACTTTGATGCCTGAAGATTTTCTACACAGATATGTTTAAGGAAATAAAAAGATTATTTCCCATATGTTTATTTTTTTCTATTTTTAAACTTTTTTATTGTATAATATAACATATATACAAAGCAAAGAAATAAGAAAGCAATAGTTTTCAAAGCACTTTTCAACAAGTAGTTACAGGACAGATCCCAGAGTCTGCCATGGGCTACCATATGATCCTCTCAGACTTTTCCTTCTAGCTGCTCCAGAATATAGGAAGCTAGAAGGCATAAATATATTTTATCATTGCAATTGAATTTTTTTTTGTGTGAAAAATAACATATATACAAAAAAGCAATCAATTTCAAAGCAAGCACCACAATTAGTTGTAGAACATATTTCAGAGTTTGACATGGGTTACAATTCCACAATTCTAATGGCTGTATGATACTGGAGAGTGAAAGAGATATCAATTTATTGATTCAGCAATCATAATCATTTGTTAAATCCTTTCTTCTCTGTATAACTCCACCACCACCTTTAAACTTTCTATCCCTCTCTTTAGAGGTGTCTGGGCTATGGCTATTCTAAATGTTTCATGTTGGAAGAGTCTATCAATAATATGCGATAGGGAGATGGAACTAGGTGGTATTCTGGAGAGGTTGGACCCTCTAGGTTTCAGGACTTATCTGGTCAATGGACCCATCTGGAGGTTGTAGGTTTCTGGAAAATTACTATAGTGCATGGAACCCTTGTGGAATCTTATTACCCTAAGTGTTCTTTAGGATTGGCTGGAATGATCCTGGTTGGGGTTTGGCAGGTTACGATAGGTAGCAAGGTCTAACTGAAGCTTGCATAAGAGCAACCTCCAGAGTAGCTTCTCGATTCTATTTGAACTCTCTCTGCCACTGAATATTTATTAGTTAAATTTTTTTTCCACTTTTTGGTCAGGATGGAATTGTTGATCCTATGGTGCCAGGCCTGGACTCATCTCTGGAATTCATCTCCCATTCTCCCAGGGAGATTTTCCCCTGGATGTCATGTTCTATATGGCGGAAGGGGGGCAATGATTTCACTTGCAGAGTTGGGCTTAGAGAGAGTGTGAGGTCACATTTGAGCAACAAAAGGGGTCCTCCAGAAGTAACTCTTAGGCATATCTATAGGTAGGCTAAGCTTCTCTGCTACTTACATAAGTTCCACAAGAGTAAGCCTCAATATCGAGGGCATGGCCTATTGATTTGGGTGACCCTAAGTTTGACACAGCATCAGGGGACTCCATGATGGTGAAGTTTAATAGTTTCATATTTTTTTTCCCATTTCTCAAAGGACTTTGTCAATACTTTTTGATTATCTGCTTAATATATTCTAGGATACATCCAGGTATTATATCCTGTATATATGTATACAGGATTAAAGGACCTCTTTCTTATTCTGGGCTCCCTGTGTTTCAATTTTTCAAATGAGCTATACAGATAGGTAGAGTTAGATTATGTTCTACAGAAAATTTCAGTTCCAGAAATAAACTTTTCTTCCATTGGTCTCAAAGAGTGTGTGGTTCTAAAAATAGACACTGCCTTCTTTACCCCTGTGTTCTGAATTACTTTAACCTCGACCTAATTGGCTTCGTTCTTATGCCTAAATATCAGGCTTATATAAAACAGCCTTTCAAAATCCAGAAATAATAAATACCACTCCAGACCAAATGTGTCTACTATAAAATCTTACAATCTAGGCACCTGTTTTCTTATAAGCATTTTCTAAAGGAGACCATACCATAATTGTTCTTTTAGTTCTGGCTTACTTTGCCTCACCAAATATCCCACAGGTTTGTTCACATATTGCATGCCTCACGACTTTGTGCTTTTTTGTAACAGCACAACATTCATTCTTAAGTATACACCATTGTTGGCCAATGTACTTCTCACTCAGTGCATCCTTCAGGCACCTGCATTCATCAGGCATCATGTATAGTGCCCAAAGTCCAGAGTCCATCAACATTCTCAATTTTAGATCATTTCATTGTTCCCAAGAGAAAGAAAACCAATAAAGAGACTTCAGCAAGTAGGAAATCTAAATCTCCTCTTTACTCTCGTCCCTCCTCCCATTATTTACCTCTGCTGTTGCTGTGGTAGTGCTGATGTTTTCCTTTGAAACATAGCCCATAGCACGCAATAGCAGTTTTCCCCCTGTACCCTGGATTTAAACACTCTTTGTATATGAATCATACCTTTGAAGTAGTTCTTACAAGAACTAATTTATATTTCTAGTATTTTAACTTTGTTCTCACAATATCAGTGTGCTATGTGTTGCATTTCTTAGTTGCGATAACAATAAATATCCTAAAAATAGATTTTTTTTTTCACATGGGCTGGCACCGGGAATGCAACAATCTAACCCAGGTCTCCTGCATGGCAGGCAAGAACTCTGCCAGCTGAGCCACTGTGGCTCACCCCCTAAAAATAGATTTGATCCAGGTATTATGCACTTTTCCAAGCAAGTAGAAGTGCATTCTTTTTAAGTATAACAGAGATCTCTAAGTTTAGTAATAAAGCGCATAGCAAAGCTCATAGTGACACTCAGTGAATATTAAGCAATTAATCAAGGGTTTGTGTTATATTTTTATAACAAACTACTCAAGCCACTGTAAAAATGAAATGTCTGATCATTGTTTACAGTCATGCACTGCCACACTATAAATCTGTCCTATTTCTTGTGGCCTTGGCAAAACCATTGACAGGAGGTTAAAGCTGATAGGTGTTAACTACCTATCTTTATCACCATCAGAAGAGTACTTTGGAAGATTCTAGATGAGAGGAATCAGATAATGTGCCAGTTTGAAACTATTATGCACCCCAGAAAAACTATGTTTTAATCCTGGTCCAATCTTTTGAGGACAGCTATTCCTTTTAATCCTGATTCAATACTGTTGGGTGGAAACTTTTGATTAGATTATCTCTACAGAGATGTGGCACATCTTTTGATTAGATGCGACTTTCCCCATTTAAGGTAGGTCTTGCTTAGTTTAGTAGAGTCTCTTAAAGCGGGAAACATTTTGGAGAAACTTCAAAGCAGATGCAGGAGCTTAGAGAACAGTTAGTTCAGAACTGACAGTGCCAATATGAGACCCAGATGTTTGGGGATACAGGGCCCAGCAGACATCACCATGTGCCTTCCCATGAGATGTTCAGCAAACCAGAACACAGAGTTATGTCCTAGAAGAGGTAAGTGAAGGCTCATACATGCCAAGTGAGGAACCCCCGTAAGAAACAGGCTGAAGGCAATGGGGTCCAGGAACAAGGAACCAGGAGATGCCAGCCATGTGCCTTCCCAGCTGACCAGGTGGCATCATCTTTCTTGAGTGAAGGTAGCCTCTTTTGGTGCCTTAGTTTGGACATTTTCTTGGCATTAGAACTGTAAACTCGTAACTTATTAAATTCCCTTTTAAAATCTGTTCTATTTCTGGTATAATGGTTTTTGTCTGCATTAACAAACCAATACAGATAGGTAAGTATACAACTCCCCTTTTTACTACTTTTTAAGAAGAGAAAATTTACCTAAAATATGCAACATAGTGACCTACCTCTTTGAAATAAATTTCTCGCTTTTCTCTGTAAGTTAGATATTACTTACAGTAATTTCTTACAATTTACACAAGAGTAAACCCCAAATCAATCATGCTTAAACAACTAGAGAATATATATACATATGTAAACTGACATCTTCTGGCCTCATATGATTCTTGGGCCAAAATATTGGCATCAGGTCTTAGACACTTTCTTCACATCTTTGCTCAGAAGGGAAGGGCCTGTTTCCTATAGTGGCCGAAGGGGGGAAAATTTGTGTCTTGACTTGATCTCATTTCTATTCTTAAAACAATTACAGTGACAGGGGTATAGATTATTTGGTGGCTCATTCTGGATCATGCGTTTACCTCCATGGGTGGAGGAGAGACTGCCCACCTGAATAACATTTCCTGTAAAAAATCTAGAGTTAGACTTCACATAAATAGACAAATTGGGACATAATTTACTTAAAAATGTTTTATTTGTTTTTGATAAATCTTAAATGTAGCACAGTATGTAATACTATTAAAGGAAGAATGATAATAAAAAATGAATGGCTATTACTTAAAGACTAATAAAATTATAATATAAAATGAACCTAATTTATAATTAGGATATCAAGTGGTTTCTTAAAAAAAATTATACAGATTATTTGAAAACAATGAATTTCTCTGCCTTCTTAGAAAATTGCTATGGAGACAAACTTGCAAGATTTTTACTTTCAAATTTTCTTAAGTTTATAAAATGCATTGATCTCAAATATTTTATTTAGTTTCCTGAAGAAATGGAAGCCTGTTCACACTCCATTATTAAGCATCACTGCTCTTCCTGTAATTTATTTTATATAAAGTCAAAAAAAGCATGCTATCCCATAATTGCAATTGGAGTACATGATTCAAAATTTCTTTCAAAGCAATGTATGAAGGAGATTATATTTTTTGTTGTTGTTCAAGCTGCCAGAATACAATATACAAGAAATGGAATGGCTTTTAAAAATGGATTTTTTTCAGTTGTAAGTTTGCAGTTCTGAAACCATAAAAGTGTCCAAAGTAAGGTATCCAGAGAGAGATACCTTGACTCAAGACAGGTTGGTGGGTCCATAGAACCTCTGTCAGCTGGGAAGGCACATGGAAGGTATCTCCTGGAGTCTCTGGTTTCTGGTTTTAAACAGAAATGCCCAAGGACATTTACTTTCTGCTTCTCCAAATGTCTGGGTCTTGTGTTGGCTCTGTTGGCTCTGTCCACTCTCTCTAAAATATTTCCCCTTGGAAGGACTCCAGTAAACTAATCAAGACATGCCTTAAATGGGTGGCATCACAGCTCCCTCTAATCAAAAAGCCATACCTACAATTGGATGGATTATATCTCCATGGAAATAATGTAATGAAAGGGTTCTGCCCTAAACGATATTGAATGAAGATTAAGAGAACATGTCTTTTCTGGGGTACATAACATTTTCAAACCAGGACAGAGACATTAGATATTTTCCCCCTAGAATGGAAAAGAAAATATATTTATTAGATGATGTATAAAATTGAAATCCTCTAGCTGTAGTTCAAATATTTGGTTCCATGTTGGTTTTGCACTGCTAGTATAAAAGAAAATAATTTCCTGATTTGGCTTGGGAAAAATGAGCTTATTATCTGAATGCTCATTAATTTTTCAATAAGGAGTTAGAGGAAATCTTGCCCTTATCTCTAGCTTGTATATGTGCAGTAAAAGGAATTCACGTTATGTTAATCTTTCCAGGGCCTCTGCGAGTCTCAAGTTATCTTGGAAGAGATTTGCCTTCTACTGACGTCAGATTCTGAATCTTTGTATTTTGTTAATGGAATTGATAAGAAAAATGGGCCTCTTCTGGCTTCTTCTTCCTATCCCATTTTCTTCTTACTTTACCTTGGCAGAAATTTATCTGCAGACATGAAGAGGAGTCAGGTATATAAACTACAGGAGTGCTTATCTCCCTCAAAGTTCACCGTTGTATATGTGTTTCCCTCTGTAGCAAGAAAGGAATAGATTTATCATAGATGCATGAAAATGAATGGGTATCATTGGAAGAGCTACTGTTTTTTTCATAAGCTATAAGGTGTCTTTGGAAAGACATCAGCATTATAATAGATACTAAGGCAAAGCCTGTTAATTTTTTATTGCAAAGATATATAAACTTAAAATGAAAATAATAAACGCTTGTTATTTATTGAAACATCCCAAACTATCTTTGAATTCGCTAGTTAAAATTAAACATGGCTTTAAAGATAGCATAGTCATTATATTAAATGTACTTAAATAACATTTTGCTTCCAAAGATCTAGTTTAGACCAAGAATACTTCCTTGATTAACTACTAGAATATGAACAAAAAAAGAAAGTAATGAATCTACCAGAAGTCACACAGAATGTTCCTTCTCAGAGGACAGCCTCCATTAACATTTTCACTACATATTTATCCCTCACCAATCCAACAGATATAAAGTTTCTGGTCTCCCAATTTTTTGAAGTACTTTGTTTTCCTTTTGCATGTAAGTAAATCAAACACACTTTTCTCTCTCTCTAGACAGGGAAATAGGACTCATTTACACAATCACATTTAATATTTTTTTCTCTTTTCTTTAGAATTAAGAATTAATAAGAAGAGCACTCAGATGATAATACTATTAAGTTACCCATGGCTATGGTTCTGAGCATCTCTGTTTTTTCCACACTCCAGGTTTCATATTTAAAACACCCTTGACATATATTTAAATTGGAAGCACTTAAATATTCTTCATTCATGGGAGGCTTGAGAATATTATGATATAACCATAGGCTGGAATGATCTATATGCATGATTATTTTGATTAATAACATTAAAGAACATGAACACATATAATTTTAATAGTATATATAATATCAACATGTAAAATGAAATATATAGTATGGGGCAGGCCATGGTGGCTCAGCAGGTAGAGTTCTCATCTGCCATGCTGGAGACCCAGGTTCAATTTTCAGTGCCTGCCCATGAAAAAATATACATATATATATATATGGTATGAATGAATTGACTCTAAAAGACATACATGCTGAGAATAAAGCCTAACAAGACAGAAACAAAAATAATATAACTTGATTTTAAACTGCAAGATGAAAATTACCTTTAATTTTCATTTTTATGCTTATTTTACTAATTTTCTACAATGAGGATACTTGACTTTTATATTGAAACGTGACTTAATTTTTAGAATTAGAAGAATAAAACCAACTTTGAAATTATTTTATTCTTCCCTTTTCCTGTTTTCTTTGAATTCTCCTTATGTCCATCTTCTATTAAAAATAGCATATTGCTTTTGAGAGAAAAAACAAAGTAGTCTATATAAGGAAAAATATTAACTCAATTGTTTCAGTGAGGTGTTATCTGTTACTTTCATGTGAAGACATATTCTTTAGTTTTAATGACATATATATATATAAAATATTTCTCAAGTGTGGGGTTTCTTTTACTTAAATTTTTTTAAGTTAATATTAACTTTTTAAAGTTAATTAAATATAAAATATTATATATATGTACATAATATTTAAGTGTGGTGCTTCTTTTACTTAACTTTTTTTACGTTAAGGTAGGATCTTTTTTTTATAAACTTTTTATTAATTAAAAAATTTAAAAAACATTAAGATATCATTCCATTCTACATATACAATCAGTAATTCTTAATATTATCACATAGTTGCATATTCATCATTTCTTAGAACATTTACATCGATTTAGAAAAAGAAATAAAAAGACAACAGAAAAAGAAATAAAATGATAATAGAGAAAAAAAGATTATACATACCATACCCCTTACCCTCACTTTCATTTACCACTAGCATTTCAAGCTGAATTTATTTTAACATTTTTCCCCCTATTATTTATTTTATTCCATATGTTCTACTCTTCTGTTGATACAGTAGCTAAAAGGAGCATCGGACACAAGGTTTTCACAATCACAGAGTCTCATTGTGAAAGCTATATCATTGTTCAATCATCATCAAGAAACATGGCTACTGGAACACAGCTCTACATTTTCAGGCAGTTCCCTCCAGCCTCTCCGCTATATCTTGAACAACAAGGTAATATCTACTTAATGCATAAAAATAACCTCCAGGATAACCTCTCGACTCTGTTTGGAATCTCTCAGCCATTGAAACTTAGTCTCATTTCACTCTTCCCCCTTTGGTCGAGAAGGTTATCTCAATCCCTTGATGTTAATTCTCAGCTCATTCTAGGGTTTTTCTCAGTCCCTTGATGCTGAGTCTCAGCTCATTCCAGGATCTCTGTCCCACATTGCCAAGAAGGTACACATCCCTGGGAGTCATATGCCACGCAGAGAGAGGGAGGGTGGTGAGACTGCTCATCATGTTGGCTGGAGAGAGAGGCCACATCTGAGCAACAAAAGAGGCTCTCTTGGGGGGTGACTCTTAGGCCTAAATTTTAAGTAGATTGACCTATCCTTTGTGGGGTTAAGTTTCATATGAACAAACCCCAAGACTGGGGGCTCAGCCTATAGCTTTGGTTGTCCACACTGCTTGTGAGAATATCAAGAATTCAACTTGGGGAAGTTGAATTTCTCCCCACTCTCACCATTCCCCGAAGGGGGCTTGCAAATACTTTTCCAGTCACTGATCAAATCATTCTGGGA
>PVIY010023430.1:17363-39464 GCA_004026745.1 Myrmecophaga tridactyla | reverse complement strand
TATAAGTAGAATGAAATGATCATACGTTAAAAAAAAAAAAAAAAAGAATTTACTCCATTTGAAAACTGATTCTTCCACTCCCTGTGGGCTACTGGGCAAGTTGCTACTCCAGTTGTTAATTTCATCATCTCCAATGTGGGGAAAATAGTACTACTCTAGGTCATAGGGTTGTAGTGACAATTAAATAAGTTAATACATATGAGTACCTTAGAGCAGTGTCTAGTACTTAATAATTGTATAGATGTATTTATTATAATTGTGTTTATTATTTAAACATCTAAAAACAATATGATTTTTCATGATTTATGAATGGGCTGGTTCTAGGGGAAAAAAGATCATTACTTTTAAAAAATTCAGAGAGCGAGTGCAAGGGTAGTTCAGTGGTAGAATTCTTGCTTGCCATGCAAGAAATCCGGGTTCGTTTCCTGATCCATGTACCCCAGCCTCAAAAAATAAATCAACAAATGGTGCTGCAATAATGTAATAAATACTTACATGGAAAAAGAATGAAGTGTGACCCCTACCATAAAGCATACAAAAAAAAAATCGGAGTAATTCGTTATGCATAATGATAAAGAAGATAAGATATCTAACTTAAAATTAATAAATGTGCAAGTTTTTTTTGACAAGTTTACTTCTACACTAAGCCATGTTTTTCTTAATTATGTCAAGCACGGAGGCTTTTTTTAAGTTCTAGACATTCTGGCTTGACTTGTGATAGTCAGAGAAAATGGTGTTAGATAAAGAAAGGAAGCTATGTATTTTATTCTCAGACTCTAAAGCCAAGAAGAACAAGCATGAACACTGTAATTTTTCAATGCATTTAAAGACTGAAAAATGTCTTTTGATTTGAAAATAAAGATACAAGTTCCATGTTCTGAAGTTTATTTTTAAAGTTGTTTTTTTAAGCTTATGTCTAAGTATCAAATTTTCATGGAAGTACTACAAAAATTTTACTTCAGTACATCAAGCAATTTTTTCTTAGTGAATGAACCATATACTCTATGAAAAAAATTTTAAATGTAATGAAATGTCACCTTCAAAAAACCAGGTATAAGATTATTAAGGTTTTTATCAATTTATAATGTATAAGATTATGTATTATATATGCATACAGATTATATATACATACATATACACACATTCATACATAAATATACACACACATGGACTCACACACATATAAAATCTGTTCTCTGTTGTGTACTTCGGTGCTGAGTATATGTCATCAGACAACATGAATCAGTCAATATTTTAGGAGATTGTTGAGGTTAATATCAGTCCATGGAGTTTTGAACAGAATGAGAAGAATCACTGATTACATACAGTAAATTAGACTTTCTAATATGACCTAGAATCATTCTTTGGTATCAGATTTCAAACCAAATCTTAAAATCATAGTTGACTTGCTGATTTCAGCCATAGTAAGCATATAAAAAAATCTAACAGAGTTTTGCCCTTTGAAAGGAACTTTTCTGTATTCAGTTTTAATGTATGTGTTAAATTCTCCAATAGCCATAAAATGCATTTAAAAAATTTAAAGATGTCAGAATATACTCTTCTCTATTTCACAGCACCAGTAGTTTTTACACATATAGAGACTTGACTGTATCAAAATCATATGTATTAATTATTCTATAGCTAGAAATATGGGTATTTGGTATATAATCATTTTCATCTCTTTGATGTTTCATATCTGCTTTTTATGATGATGGGATATTTTTGTTATTATGGGGTAAAAGAAAACAGAGGATCCAACCATTTATTCCAGGCCTCAGAAGTTTTCTTTGTGATGAGAGACACAGTGACTATATTTAAGATTAATTGTAAGACAATCAAATTTATGATATTAATTATGAGTTACCAGAGTCTTCAAACACATTTCATATGAAACAAATTAATAAAAAGCTATTCCTATATCAGAATGAAAACTCATTGATTTGTAATTAAAAAAACATAATTGAATAATGGTATAGGTAAGCCAGAATCTACTTCCTAATGTGAAGGTATCTAAGGAATTTAATAAGCACCCATAACCTTTTTTTATCAACAAAATTCATTTTGTATCTGAATGAAGACAAATGGCTAGATTGTAGAATATTTCTGCTCCAGGGGAATTGACCCTGTTTGTGCATAGACACTCAAGTCATCTAGTTTTATTCTTTTATTTTCAAGTTCAGAAAATGATATATTCTGATTGTATTCTGAATATTTCAGAGCACATTCTATTTTTAAATATCTATCCTCCCTCTCTTCAAATCATTGACTCAAGCACTTTAGTAGATTGATTTTTTATTATTACATAAACTTTTACTAAGCACAACAGAATATTTCTTTAAGAAACCAATAGAGCTGGTTAATAAAAAAATTTCAGTTAATGCTGGAAGTCATAAAAATAAAATCATATACACTTAAACATTTTTATATAACAAATTCCTTCACCATTTTTTTTTTGTTGCTGCAGTTTCAATTTCTTTTCTTTAAGCTTGAGTCTACTGATTGGTATTCATGGTGATTTTCATTTCATACATAACACTCAAAATGCCTCATCTATTTTTCAGTAACTGTTTCTTTCAAATGAAGAAAAAAAATAGAAAAGAAAACAACTAACCAAACCTCTTTCAAAACTAATAAAGCTGTGATAAACATAGAATAAGGAATATGCCCCAGGAACATGTAAGAGGAAGCATTTAACTAGGCCTGAAGAAGCCAAATATATCTTCCAAAGAAGCAGATATTTTCAAGTACAGTTTTGGAAATATAAGAATTTTCAAGGAGATCAAAGATCAGAAGCACAGGATGTTCAACCACGTGCAGGTTATCAATATCACACTCAGAAAACTGCTTGAGGAATTTTCAAATACCAGATATGAATTTAACAGAAGTCAATGTTGTAAACTACTCTGTAGAATAATTTATACCTCTTACCTAGAGATGAGGGATTTGTTGTAGAACTTTAGTCAGGTAGGTGCTTTGTTTTTAAATCAAATTATAGTTTAGATGGAGGCATTTGCATGTAAAGTCAATATATAAAATACGAAAATAGAGAAAAGACCTAGCTTCAAGTCTATGATCTGACACTTTGTAGCTGAGTTATCCTTAACCCTGTGTTTTGGGTAAAGCTATTCCAACAGGATTACCTTGAGATAAAATTCTTTGGTAATGCCTAGCCTAGATTCCTGCCTCTTCCTCCCCAGCTACTCCCCAATACCATCCCCTCAGGTACATATATGCTGTGCCAGTTTGAATCTGTGGTGAGCCCCAGAAAAAAGCCCTGTACTTTAGTCTTCACTCAATATTGCTGCCTGGGAGCTTTTTGATTGTTCATAGGGAGATGTGACTCACCCATTTGTGGGTGTTAATTTTTGATTAGAGGGAGATGTGACTCCACCCATTCCAGGTGGGACTTGACTGGAATCCTTTTAAAGAGGAAACATTTTGGAGAGAGTCCCTTTTTAGAGTCACAAAAAAGCCACAACAGAGCTGAGCAGTGCCACTGCATACCCCGAGGCTGAAAGTCCACACCGCCAGAGACTTTTGGAGAAGAAGAAGGAAAAAGTCCCAAGGGAAGCTTCATGAAGCAAGAAGCAGGGAGACAAAGCCAGCAGATGCCATCATTTTCACCATGTGCCTTTCCAGCTAAGAGGGAAATGCTGAACGTCATCGGCCTTCTTGAACCAGGTTAACTTTCCCTGGATGCCTTAGATTAGACATTTCTATAGACTTGCCTTAATTTGGACAATTTCACAGGCTTAGAACTATAAATTTGCAACTTAATAAATTCCCCCTTTTAAAAGCCACTCCATTTCTGGTATATTGCATTCCAGCAGTTACAAAAGTAGAACACATGAATACTGATTTTGTGGTAGCATTTTATAAGAAAAGCATGGTATTTACAGACCAGATCATAACCAGCCCTGGGGTTAATATTTCTTTATTATTTTTCAAATCTTCCGCCTCCAAAGTCTTTTGTGGTTCTCTAGTCCTCAAGATGTCTTGGCTGTCCATTATATGCCAGGTAGTAATACTGAATTAATTTCACAAAGTGCAAATAGACACAGAAGATAATTTGTTCATTTTTTGTAAGTTTAGAATTTCTTTATAAATGATAAATGTACATAAATATTAACTCCAAGCACATATTCCAAAAGTACCACAAAACTATTTCTGTAGCTCAACAATGGTTTATAATTATAATTTCTCAGCATTATACATAGCATACAGACTGGATAATATAGATTTCTTTCTTTTTAATTCTTACTTGCTTTAACAGAAAATCCAGAATAATTTTATGCTAATCTGTCTTTACTATCACATATCTACATTATCTCGCCATCGCCTATCATTTATCTATCTCTATCCCTCCTACTGTTCTCTGACTCTTGTTCCTACCTATAATAGATACTCACCTTCAGAAAAATTCCTCTGACATTGCTTGAGCATGTCTTACCTGAGCTTCTTAATCAAAACATTTAAGTTTAGCTACCATGAGGCATCTACAGTTTTCCTCTTCATTCATTGACAGGCTCTTCCATTGAGCATTACATTGAAATGTAGCCCCTAAAAAGCTTGTGTAATATTCCTGCTCCACATAGGCATACTTCTGCTTCCATTGTGTATTAGTTGGGTTCTTCATGGAAAGGTAAGGTAGAAAGATACAGATAGATAGATAGATAGATAGATAGATAGATAGATAGATAGATAGATATAGATATAGATAGATAGATAAAGATAGAGATAGATGATATAAATGAAAGTATATATATAGAGAGAGAGATTATAAGGAATTGGTTTATCTGACCATGGTGTTGGTAAGCCAGAATTCCATAAAGCTGGCCACAAGCTAGAGACTCCAATAAAGACAATGCTGATGTCTTTAGCCCAAATTCCCCAAGGGAAGCTGGTTGCTGGCAATTCCAGCAAGACCCAATACTGAAGCTGGGACAGAAATTCTTCTGACCTCTGAAATCCTCATTTCTGACTTTTAAGAATCCCAACTGGTTGGATAAGGAGATTACCCACATTGCCTAGAGCAACCGCTTTGTTGATTGCAGGTACAATTAACTGATTATAGGGTACAAATTTCATCTACAAAATACCCTCAACAATAACAACCAGGCCAATGCTTGAGCACATACTTGGACACCATAAGCTAGTTGACCTGAAACAAGAAATAAAGCATCACACACTAGTATGATAGTTTTTGTTTTGTTTTATTTCTTTTAACCTTGCCCTGACCCAGTGTCACTTGTACTCTATGACAGAAATGCCTGCCTCATATTTTGCAGTCTTTATGCAGCAGAGCAGTGTAGCCCATGAAGTACAACAGACAGAATGTGCTAAATGTATGGTGTTTCCTGTAGAAGTCAACCAGTTATATTCCTTGATCATTTTGTCTTGTAATTTACAACTTTAGTACCAAAACATTGTTGCAATTAAAAAGCTTTGGGGATAAAAGCTATTGT
Organism: Myrmecophaga tridactyla; assembly: GCA_004026745.1. Taxonomy (NCBI): domain Eukaryota; kingdom Metazoa; phylum Chordata; class Mammalia; order Pilosa; family Myrmecophagidae; genus Myrmecophaga; species Myrmecophaga tridactyla. Next base: position 33,999 of record PVIY010023430.1, on the reverse strand, counting down.
GGTTTTGCACATTTCTTTTCTTTTGTCCTCCATATGCTTCAGATATGAGATGATAAGTGACTGGATGGGAGGAAAACTATTTTTAGGGAGATATTTAGAACACCACATTCATCATTTCATTTACCCAGACCTTCATCAAATTCCCTAGCCCTTCTTCTCATGGAATAAATACTTTGTTACTTGACCTGTGAATTACATAGGAGGAAATGAAAACTGGATTTTCTTATCTTAATTAGCTCTGATGGAGCTTCCCTACCAGAGCATTAAACATTGTCAGATATGGCAAAAGCCCAGCATGGATACCATCAAATATTAGCCAAGAACTCCTCCCTGAAGCTCAAGATCTACATACATCCCTCGAGATAATATTTTATTCTCCCATGTGCTCATTCCACATACATTTCTCACTTATGACTCACTTTTTATTTTCTCTCACCTAATGTTAATAGGCTAACTACTGCTGCTGGATTTAATCTTAGCTATTCAATCGGGACCCAAGACTTTCTCGTATTTACTGTGTATTCACATAGTAATGGCATAAACATTACATAGCCATAGCAACAAGTTATGCTTTATGCGCAGCACAGAGCAAGCATAGGTACATGAGCTTTTTAGAGTATAGATTTTTACTTGTATACCCAAATAATTGCATCCTCCAATATAAACTCATTACTAAAAGCACCGAAGGAAAGGACATTTTCTATTTTAAAATGTGAAATTCAACTATATTTTCTAAATATTTAACATGTTTTCCAGAGTTTTGTTTTGCCCCAAAACTTCTTTTGGTTGTGTTGTTTATTAGAAATTTTCAAATGTGTTCTTTTCTACTTGAACATCCCAAATCATTTTGTGTATATATGGCTACCTATGCAAATGTTAGCTATATCCACACTATATAAAATTGTAGTTCTTTAGTAAAGATACTTTAAGAGAAAGAAAATCTTCCTACATCGAGAATTAAAAATGAGATATGCAAAATGATTAAATAAAAATAAATATAAGTCAATAAAGCAATAGAATAATTCAAAGAGGAGGGAAATAAACGGAGTCTTTCTGGACATACACAAGCTTCCACCTTGTGGAAATTCACTTGGCATTACTATCCAGACTCTCAGATATACCATTAATAAGACAGATAAGGAATGGAAGATTTTTCATAATAAAATAAACAGAAAAATAATGAAATTCAAACATGGAAGTGTAGAAAAAATGAATACATAAAGAGAAAACATCAAAATGATTTAAAAACTGGTGGTCGTATGAGAAATGTTCAAATAGAAAAGTATAATAAAATGATAATAAAAATGATGTTATGAATGTCAGGAGGTACTAAAAAGATTAAATTAAAAGTTTTTAAAAGCAGAGAGACCTAGGTATAAGCAAGAAAATATCCAAACCAGTATTTCTAAGTAATATTACATGGAAAATCTAAACCCATGTTTGTGTACAATGTTTATTCCATCATGCAATATCTGATATAACACAATATATACTTATTTGAAATAAAATGGATACTTCTTACAATACAAATGAATAACCTCTGTATGTTTATGTAGCTCCATATACATTTTCATTATCAAAACTGTAATTGAATGAGTAAAACCATTATTTTTCTTGAGCTACTGTATTTTCATATTGTGAAGTAAGAAATCTAGATTCATTAACATTAAAAATAAATAATTCTAGCCCAGAGTTCACAATAAAAAAAAGTTAGAATAAAAGATTCCAACCAAATAACTATAATCATTAATCTCTGACAAGCTGAAAGGACAAAGCATTCTCTTGCCTTAAAACACTGTTTATCTATCAGTATGCCCATCCAGTCCACAGTAGATAGGCTCAGCAGGGCACTTTAATCCTCTATTTGAATGCAGATTTCTAGATGTCAGATTTAGAATATCTCAGGGATGCTAATTTTCTCTTCTTAAGTATCACCTTACATTCTGAAGTCTCCTTATGATTTTGTGACTCTTGTGAAAGGAACAGTCACTTTTCTATGACTTTGAAAATAGGTCCTAAAATAAACATCTTGGTTCCAACTCAGCATTTAGAAGGGTTGGGTTGAGCAACCCAACCACCAAATAACAAGCTAGGCAGAGATTTAGGCATGAATCTTAATTAAGGCATAGAAGCAGGAAAGGATCTATCACAGTGGCAGCTGGGGTTGGAAAATGTAAGTTAGCACTCTGCAAAGGGAGAGTGCGGGGGCTTATAAGGGTTTAGGAAATGGTGATGAGAACAGAGTTTCAGCAGGGTCTCCTGATACAAGAACTTGTTACATGCAGTGACTTAAGAAGGGGTATTTCAGTGCCTTGTTTATGATACCATTTGTACATTCTTTTTCCCCTGAGGGAGTCTGATGACCTTTAATGCCTATCCAGGTCATGTAGGTGGTTACAGGTTATGACCTGCCCTCAACATGGAGTGGAATCTCAGGCCCTGGATCCTTACACATCTCAAAACTGAATTTTAAAATTCAGATATAAATACTTATCAGTTTTCATTATTTAAAAACATCTTTAAGTCACTGTATCTCTGTTTTAAAATATTTTTTTCTGCATAGGTTATAATTAAAATACTAAAAACTACTGTAACTTATTTTGCAACTGCCTTTGACAATTTTTCATCTAATAGACTTCCCCCCACAATTCGACAAGGTAATAATAGTTGATATTAGATAAAGAAAATGTTTAATTTCCAATTTAGTGTATTGCTTATATATCCTACCACAAAGTTGCTTGCATGTATGCAATATGTATGGTTTCAGTTAAAATGTATGAAGTAAACAGAAAATCTTTCCTAAAATGTGCTACCAAAAAGACAAAATGAGAGTTTAAGGATTTGAACTGACCACAATAGGCAGATCACAAAATCAAGAGTTTTCTTAAATGATAGATCTCTATTTCAGTATCTCTCTTCCTACTGGAATGCTCAAGTCCCCGCTGTGTTCTTTTGTGGTATTACATTTAACAGGGCATCAACTGATTTTGGTTAATCAGTTGAAAAGGTGATCAGTACTTCACTGGATAACTATAGGTAGTACCTAATATGTGTTTTTCATTTATCATTGTTGAAAGCTCTACTGATATAAGGAAGAGATATTTAATTTTGAAAACTCTTAACAAGGGCGAGAGTAAATATATTGGTGTGTCTATTTGGTATCCTTTAAAGCAAATCATTTGATTTATATTGCAGTTCAATGGAAGGCCCCCTGAAGGACAGGTAAGATGCATGTCAACTGGTTGCTAACTTTTTAGGTTATTAATATATGGGAATAATGTTACAAAGTAAAGGTCCTGAGAGAAGTGGAACGTGTTGAGTTTAGTGCACAAACTCTGGTATCAGATTGCCTTGATTCAAAATTCAAGCTCTACCCTCAGACTTGTCCACTTCCAAAGTTGTTTCTTGACATGCCAGTTCCTCAATTACCACATGTTATTTGGAGATTATGGTAGTTCCAAAGTGTCTGAAATTGAGGTAAGACTAACAGCTGATAACACATTTAAGTTCCTAGAACAATGTGGTCATCATTCAAAGAAGGCCTAGCCAGGTTGGAAAATAAACAAATCGAAAGTCCCAGGACTTAGTTACTAGAATTTGTCTAACAGTCCCCTTCCTCTTTTACTCTATTGCATTCTTGCAGCCTGTGTCCCTTCTAATTACATGGAGACACCTGACAAATGTCAGTGCTACAAATGCCATGAGGAAAATGATCTGCTCTTCTTGCCAAGGGTACTGCCCCCAATGCTTCACCCCACAATTGCTGGTTCTGGAATACTGCAAAGAAGACTATAAGCTGCCAGAAAAATGGCCCTCCAGAGTCCCCACTTCTGGCTTAACACAGAGTGACTCTGTCATCTTTTCATGACTCAGCATATTACAGATAACCTAGCCAAAACAGAACCCTTAAGAAGATTAAGATTAAGATACTTAGCCTTAAATACCAGATTCTATTGTGCTGGGACAGTAAGAGATCTTTGCTGTCCTCTCAATTTGCCTTCCTTCTAGACATGAACTTTTGTAAGTTTTTCTCACAAAAAGTTTTATACAAATGGAATTAGACAAAACAACATTATCAAGTCTACTCTACCTGTATACCTTTGGGTTTAGAGTGACTTCTCCAGGATTGGCACTAGAAGTAATTTTCTTAAATATCATAACAATTCAATCATTTTCCATTATTAAAATAAATAAAGTAACAGTCTTAAAGTGCTTAATGAAACATTGTTGGTGTTATGTTCATGTTACCTCCCCAGACTGAAGATATGAAAACAAGTGGTTTTTTAATAGGAAAAAATAAGAGCAAGTTATTGCTCCTTCTAAATTTTTCAGTAGACCATAGCTATTGAGTCTTCTAACTGTGGATGAAGTTTCAGCCCTCTTACTTCCTCATGTCCCACTCCTACAATTAGAAGCTGAAACAAATACTCACATTCTCTTTCTCCCCTTAACTCTCTCTCTTTGCCCTTTCCTCAAATTTTCCAAATAACTTTATTGAAATTCTGGTTAGATCAATATCAGTGTTTACATTCTTATGGATGTGAAAACTGTCTTTAAAACTGAACTGTGTAGCAAATTAAGATTACTTTCCTTATTTTTTAAAACATTTTGTTTTCCCAGAAAGTAATTTTCTTAATTTTTAAAATCTTTCTGCTTTCTATGTATTTATTGTTGCTTTACTGCTCAAATTCTTTCTCAGTGGTTTATGTGTGCTCTCAAGATAACTAAGAGTTAAAAGAATTCTATAAATTCACCTTCCTTAAGTAGCCCTTCCCAGAGTTTTCCTTCTTACTCCTGACTGAACACCATACTTAGTTCAATGTTTTCATTATGTGATATTCCTACACCATCATTGTAGGGATTTATACTACCCCTCTCATATGTCGGATACATGAAGTTGCCTATATAGTAAGACTTCTTCTTTTTGATACACTCCCTTGTTTTATGGAACACAAACTCCAATAACTTTCTGAAAAATAATGAATAAGAGACAAATTTAATTTTTCATTGATAGGTATGAACCATTTTAATTTCTTGTCCTTTGGTCATTTGTATCCCCACTGATCACCATCATTGAAAGGAACTTGTAGCATTTTCTTTGTCACCAGTATACTACTATGATATCCATTTGACGGGATTTGAGCTAAATCTGTTTTATGTTTTGCACCATGATAGGCATACAATTGGTCATTTCGATTATGGAAAGTATGGAAGTTCTGAAAAATTTTCTTAAATTGTTTCAGTAAAAATTTCTGCCTTTCATTTTCCCACTTTTTCTTTCTAGGAGCCCAAGAAATGTTCTCCTAGCTTTCCTTATATTTTAATTTTTCAATCTTTATTCTCCTATTTTCATTTCTGCCTTTATGTTCTGCTTTCTGAGAGAGTTCTTCAATATTTTTAAAATATTTCTATTGAGATATTTATTTTTGCTATTACATTTTAGTTTTGATTATTTTTAAAATAAAATTTAAATTTGGAACTTTTATGTCTCCTTGAATACTTATGAAAGTATCATGTGCTTATAAAAGGCAAGGCCATGGGTGAAAGTGGTTTTGAAACCCTAATAGAATTTTGTGGAGTGAAAAGGTATAAGCATGTTGTTTAGTTGTTCCTAGATATGCTGGATATAGTTATAAAAGAAAGGAATGAGCTGAAGTTTTCAAGTTTGCAATTTAAGTACCACATGAAATATGTGAAAGTGTCTATGTGTACCCTGAAAGAAAATCTCATTGACTGTAGCTGGGGAATTGAAATCTTTGCAAACCTAATCCAGAGTCTCATGGGGAAAGTGCCACAGTTACAATGTAAACTGAATCCCCAACTTTGCAGGGTGTCTGCTGTTCAAGTGAGGGCATTGATTAGAAAGGAATGGGATCCTGAAGATTGGAATTGAGATATATGGGTTGATAGTAATGGCAGTGGAGACATTAAAATCATAGATTCTGCTGAATCTTTACTAGATAAGCTTATAATGATCTACTCTGAGGAAACAGCCACCTGACCTCCAGTCTGCCATATGGAGATAGCCACCTGGCTTCCAGCCTGCCTTGAAGAAATAGCTTAACAACCTCCAGCCTACCCTAAGAAATTTCCCATCCAACCTCCAACAGAAGAGATTAACCCTACATTGCCTAATAACCTGTAATCGCCTCCCCTAAGGAAAGACCCCTCTCTTTGCTGTCTGGAGAGATTAATCCTGTTTCACCAAATGAAACTGCAATGGAATACCCTGAAGTAATTGACTTGAAAGACACTTCAAGTGTCACATGCCCACCACTCCTCTTTTCTTCCAGATGTATAGCTAAAGTCACAACAGACTCAGAAACATGAGATACAAAGTGTACCCATGAGGAGGTATGCAATATTCCAAAGAACTGCGTGAGTTTTCCAATTTACATAGACAAAAAACAGGAGAATGTTCCCCAGAGTAGATCATATGATGGGGTACAACACAGATCTTAATAAATTTTAAAAGACTGAAATTATTCAGAGCACTTTGTTCTAGTTTGTAAACTGCCAGAATGCAATATACCAGAAGCAGAATGACTTTTAAAAGGGGAATTTATTAAGTTGCAAGTTTACAGTTCTAAGGCCAGGAAAATATCCAAATTAAGGCATCCAGTGAAAGATACATTGGTTCAAGAAGGTGGATGATGTTTGCAGTTTCTTTGTCACCTGGAAAGGCACATGGCAATGTCTGCTAGCTTTCTCTCCAGGCTTCTTCAATGGCTTCCCCATGACTCTGTCCATTCTGTTGGCTCTGTGGGTTCTGCTGACTCTGTTGGTTCTGGTTGCTCTAAAGTTTTTTCCAAAATGGTTCCCTCTTAAAGAGCTCCAGTAAGCAACTCCACCTTGAATGGTTGGAGACGTATGTCCATGGAAACCATCTAATCAAAAATTACCACTCACAGTGGGGGGAGGGTCATATCTCCATGGAAGTGATAAAAAAGATTCCACCCAACAGCACTGAATGAGGATTAAAGGATATGGCCTTTCTGGTGTATAGAATAGTTTCAAACTGGCACACACTTTATCTGACCACAACAGAGTGAAGCTGGAAATCAATAACCACAAAAGAACCTGAATATATCTCCATATATATATATGGATATTAAAAAATGCAGTCTTCAATAATCAGTGGGTCAAAGAAGAAATTTCTAGAGAAGTGGGTACATATCTGGAGATGAATGAAAATGAGAATACAACATATCAGAATTTATAAGATGTGATAAAGGCAGTGCTGAGGGAAATGTATTGCTCTAAATGTCTGTATTAAAAAAGAATATAAAGCAAAAATTGAGGACTTATCTGCTCACGTGGAGGAAGTAGAGAACGAACAGCAAACTGACCCCAAAGGAAACAGAATAAGAGAAATAACAAAGATCAAAGCAGAATTAAATAAACTAAACAAAAATAACAATAGAAAGAATCAATAAAACCAAAAGCTGGTTCTTTGAGAACATCAATAAAATTGATGGGCCCTGGCTAGGATGACAAAGAAAAAAAAAGAGGAAAGATATAAATAAAATGAGAAATGAAGGGGGATGCCAATAACATGGATCTATGCTGAATACATAAAAAAAATTCATAAGGTGATATTATTAACAGCTATATGCCAACTAACAAGACAACTTAGATTAAATAGACTAATTCCTAGAAACATATGATCTACATTGACTCAAGAAGAAATAGAAGATCTCAACAAACCAATCACAAGTAAAGTGATCCAGTCAGTCATCAGAAATCTCCTTTCAAAGAAAAGTCCATGGCCAGATGGCTTCACAGGGGAATACTACCAAGCACTTCAAAAAGAACTAACACCAATCTTGCTCAAACTCTTCCAAAAAATTAAGAAAATGGGAACACTTCCCATTTCATAAAGCTAATATCATTCTAATACCAAAACTGGATAAAGATGTGACAAGAAAGAAAAACTAGAGGCCAATCTCACTAATACATATAGATGCAAAAATTCTCAACAAAATACTTGGAGGTTGAATCCAATGGCACATTAAAAGATTTATATACCGTGACCAAATAGAGTTTATACCTGGCATTCAAGAGTGATTCAACACAAGAAAATCAATCAATGTAATATGACATATAAGAAAATCAAAAGGGAAAAACAAAACCTGATCTTCTCAATTAATTCTGAAATTTATTGTGACAAAATTTGCATCCTTTTCTGATAAAACAGTTCAAAAGGAATGAAAAGAAATTTATTCAGTATGATAAAGGGCATATGTGAAACAAACAAACAAATAAACAAACAAAAAAACAGCCAGCATCATACTTAACTGTGAGAGATTGAAATTATCCCCCAATGCTGGTTTGAAAGGATTTATGTAACCTGGAAAAACCATGTTCTAATCTTAATCAAATTTATGGGAGCAATGGTTTCTTCTAATTCCTATTCAGTACTATAGGTTGGGAGTGTGATTAGGTTATCTCCATGGATATGTGACTCAATCAATTGTGAGTACTAAACTTGATTAGACGGAGAAGTGTCTCGACCCATTCTACATGTGTCTTGATTAGTTTACTGGGATCCTATAAAAGAGGAGACATTTTGGAGAGAATTCTTTTTGAGAATGAGGAGAGAGCTACAGAACCACAGGAGAATGATGAGAGAACCACAGCTTTCACCAGCCAGTGAGCTTTGGAGATGAAGAAGGAGAATGCTGCTGGGGGGCTTCATGAAGCAAGATGTTGCCGTGTCTGTCACATGCCTTTTCAGTGGAGAGAGAAGCCCTGAACTTTATCTGCCTTTCTTGAATGAAGGTAAACTCTTGTTAGTGCCTTAATTTGGACATTTTTATAGACTTGCTTTAATTGGAACATTTTCTCAGCCTTAGAACTATAAACTAGCAACTTATTAAATTTCCCTTTTTAAAAGCCATTCCATTTCTGGTATATTGCATTCTGGCAGCTAGCAAACTAGAATACCCCCAAAGACTGGGAATGAGATGAGGATATCATTGTCACCAATATTATCCAACATTGTGCTGTGTAAGCAAAAGAGTTCTAGGTCAAGTGAACAGAAATCTAACTTAAATTACAAAAACAGAGAGTCAGGCCCCTTAGTCAATTTCCAGACTTGAGACAGTTTACAGACCCAGAGTCCCTTGAATGAGGGGAAGGCCAGGTCCCTGTTATACTGTCACTAATTTATACTGTTAATCTTCCTCCAAACTTTCCCTAAGGGGATGTTTTACCAGGGTAACTATGTATTGGGGGAAATGAAATGATCAGACATCTGGGGATTATTAGATACTGATTCAGAGGTGACGTTAATTCAGGGGACCGCAAAGGTCACTCTGGTCCACGATTCAGGATTGGGGCTTATGGAAGTTGGGTGACTGATGGAGTTTTAGCTCAGGTCCATCTTACAGTAGGTCCAGTGGGTCCCTTGACCCATTCTGTAGTTATTTCCCCAGTTCCAGAATGCATAATTGAAATAGACACACGGTGCAACTGGCCGAATGCCCACATTTGCTCTCTGACTCATGGAGTGAAGGCTGTTATGGTAGGAAAGGCCAAGTGGAAGCCACTAGAACTGCCCCTACCTAGCAAAATAGTAAATCAGAAACAATACCAGATTCCTGGAGGGATTGCAGAAATTAGTGCCACTCTTAAGGACTTGAAGGATGTGATGATTCCCACCACATCCTCATTCAACTCTCCTATTGGGCCTGTGCAAAAAACAAATGGGTCTTGGAAGATGACAGTAGGTTATTGTAAACTCAACCAGGTGATGGCTACAATTGCAGCTGCAGTTCTGAATGTAGTATCATTGCTTGAGCAAATCAATACATCCCCTGTTACCTGGTATGTAGCTACTGATCTGGCAAATGCTTTTTTCTCAACAGCTGTTAGTGAAGACCACCAGAAACAGTCTGTTTTCAGCTGGCAAGGTCAGCAATATATTTTCCCTGTCCTACCTCAAGGGTAAATCATCTCTCCAGCCCTATGTCATTACTTTGTCTGCAGAGACCTCGATTGTTTCTCCCTCCCACAAGACATCATACTCGTCCATTGTATTGACAATATCATGTTGATTGGACCTAGTGAGCAAGAAATAGCAACTACTCTAGACTTATTAGCAAGGCATGTACATGTAGGAGATGGGAGATAAATTCAACAAAAATACAGGGGCCTTCACCTCAGTGAAATTTTAAGGTGTTCAATGGTGTGGGGCATGTCATGATATCCTTTCTAAGGTGAAGGATAAGTTGCTGTATCTGGCTCCTCCTATAACCAAAAAAAGAAGACATAATACCTAGTTAGTCTCTTTGGATTTTAGCGACAATATATTCCTCATTTGGGTGTGCTACTCCAGCGCATTTATCAAGTGACCAGAAAAACAGCTAATTTTGAGTGGGGACTTGAGCAAGAGGAGGCCCTGTGGCAAGTCCAGTCTGCTGTACAAGCTTCTCTGCCACTTGGACCATATGATCCAGCTTATCCAATGATGCTGTAAATGCCAGTGGCAAGTAAGGATGCTATCCAGAGCCGTTGGCAGGCCCCCATAGGAGAATCACAATGTAGACCCTTGGACCAAAGCCTTATTTACCATCTGCTGCAAATAACTAGTCTCCTTGTGAGAAACAGTGTTTGATCTGCTACTGGGCCTTAGTAGAGAATGACCACTTAACCATGGTCCACCAAGTTACCATGAGACCTGAGTTGTCTATCATGAGCTGGATGTTGTCTGACCCACCAAGCCATAAAGTTGGGAATGTACAGCAGCAGTTCATCATAAAATGGAAATGATATATTAGAGATAGGTCCAGAGCATGTCCTGAAGGCACAAGTAAGTTACATGAGGAAGTCACCCAAATGCCCATGGTCTACACTCCTGCCACATTACCTTCTCTTTCCCAGACCAGAGCTATGGCCTTTTGGGGAGTTCCTTATAGTGAGGAGGAGAAAACTTGGCTCTGGTTTACAGATGGTTCTTCACTGTATGCAGGTACCATGCAAAAGTGCACTACAAACCCTTTCTGGGATATCGTTGAAGGACAGTGGTGAAGGGAAATCCAGTGGGCAGAACTTTTAGCAGTGCTCCTGGTTGTTCATTTTGCTTGGAAATAGAACTAGCCAGAGGTGCATTTGTATACTGACTCATGGACTATTTATTGCTAATGGTTCGGCTGGATGGACAGGGACTTGGAAAGTCATTGACTGGAAAATTGGTGACAAAGAGGTCTGGGGAAGAGGTATGTGGATAGACCTTTCTGAGTGGGCTAAAAACATGAAGATATTTGTGTCTCATGTGAATGCATATAAGAGGGTGACTTCAGCAGATGAAGGTTTTAATAATCAAGTGGATAAGATGACCCATTCTGTGTATACCAGTCAGCTTTTTCCCCCAACAACTGCTGTCATGGACTCATGAACAAAGTGCTCATGGTGGTAGGAATGGAAGTTATGCATGGGTTTAGCAACATGGGATCCCACTCATTAAGGCTGGCCTGTTTACAGCCACTGCTGAGTGCTCAGTCTGCCAGCAGCAGAGACCCCACTCAACCCCCAATATGGCACCATTCCCTGAGATGATCAGCCAACTACATGTTGGCAGGTTGATTACATTGGACCACTTCCATCATGGAAGGCATAACAATTTGTTCTAACTGTATTAAAAATGTACTCTGGATATGGGTTTGCTTTCCTTGTGCACAATGCTTCTGCCAAAACTACCATCCATGGACTTGCAGAATGCCTTATTCATTATCATGGTATTCCACACAACATTGCTTCTGATCAAGGAACAGCAAATGAAGTGTAGGAATGGGCACAGTCTTTTGGAATTCTCTGGTCTTACCATGTTCCTCATCATCCAGAGGCAGCTAGATTGATAGAACTGTGCAATGGCCTTTTGAAAACTCAATTATGGTGCCAACTAGGTGACAATACCTTTCAAAGCTGGAGTAATGTTCTTCAGGAGGTTGTGTATGCTCTGAATCAGCATCCAGTGTATGGTGCTGTTTCTCCCATAGCCAGGTTCTGTGGTTCCAGGAATCAAGGAGTGGAAATGGGAGTGGCATCACTCACTATTATGTCCCATGATCCATTAGGAAAATTTTTGCTTCTTGTTGTTGTGACCTTCAGCTCTGCTGGTCTACAGGTTTTACTTCCAGATGGATGAATACTTCCACCAGGAGAAACCACAGTGAATCCATTGAACTGAAATCTAAGACTACCACCAGGTCATTTTGGGCTACTTATGCCCCTGGATCAACAAATCAAAAAGGGGATTATTTTACTGGCTGGGGTGATTGACCCTGACCATCAGAGGGGAATAGGACTGCAACTACAAAATATGTAGGTAAAGAAGAGTTTTCCAGGAATATAGGAGATCCCCTAGGACATCCCCTTTCTGGGATGCCCCTAAAGGAAAATGTTGAGGGGAAATTCTCCCAGTGGCCGGAACTGTGAACAATGCATCTGGTCATTCATTTTGCTTGGAGGGAGAACTGGCTGGAGGTGCATTTGTTGCTCATGCGCTATTGTTAACGTTTTGGTTGGATAACCAGGGACTTGGAAGAAATATAGTTGGAAAATTAGTGACAAAGAAGTCTGGATAAGAGGTGTGTGGATAGACTTTTCTGAGTGAGCAAGAAAATGAGAATACTTGTAATACATGAATGCTCACCAGAAGGTGACTTTAGCAGAGGAAGACTTTAAAAATCAAGTGCATAAGATGACTTGTTCTGTGGATATCAGTCATTCTCTTTCCCCAACTACTCTGTTCATTGCTCAATGGGGTCATGAGCAAACTGGTCATGGTGGAAGGGGTGGGGGTTATGCATGGGCTCACACGTGAACTTCTTCTTATCTAGGCTGACTTGGCTACAGCCACTGCTGAGTGCCCAATATGCCACCAGCAGAGACTCACACTCAGTCCCCATATGGCACCACTCACCGAGGTGATCAGCCTTCTATGTAGGGCAGGTTGATTACAATGGAATACTTCTGTCATGAAAGGGGTAGTAACTGGAATAGACACATACCTGGGACATGGGAGTGCCTTCCTTGAATGCAGTACTTCTGTCAAAGTTACTAGCCCTGGACTTACAGAATGCCTTATTCACTATTGTGATATTCCACACAGCATTGCTTCTGAACAAGGAACCAATTTCACAGAAAATGAAGTGTGTGAATGGGACATGCTTATGGAATTCTCTGGTCTTACCATGTCTCCCATTATCCTGAAGCAGCTAGATTGATAAAATGGTGAAATGGCCTTTTGAAAACTCAATTATGGTGCCAACTAGGTGGAAATACTTTGCAGGGGTGGTGCAATCTCCAAGAGGTTGTGGATGCATTAAATCAACATCCCTTCTTTGGTGCTGTTTCTCTCAGCCAGGATTTATGGGTCCAGGAATAAATGGGTGGAAATTGGAGTGACACTACTCACTATTGCCCATAGTGAGCCACTAAAAATTTTGCTTGCAGTCCCTGCAACCTTAAGCTCTGCTTAAATACAAGACTGAGTTCCAAAAGGAGGAGCACTTACACAAGGAGACACAACAATGATTCTATTGAACTGGAAGTTATGACTGCCACCTGGCCACTTTGGGCTTGTCATGCTTCTGAATCAACAGGCAAAGAAGGGAATTTCTGTTCTGGTTGGGGTGATCGATCATGATTATCAAGGGGGAATAGGACTACTACTACACACTAGTATGTTACTGCACAATAGACATAAATAAGAGTTTTCCTGAAATACAGGAGATCCCCTAGGGCGTTACTTAGTACTACCATGCCCTGTGATGGAAGTCAATGGAAAACTGCAACAACCCAATCCAGGAAAAACTACCAATGGCACAGAAACTTCAGGAATGAAGGTTTGGGTCACCCCAAACAAACAAAAAACCATGACCAGCTGGGCTATGTGATGAGAGTAAATGGAATATGGAATGGATAGTGGAAGAAGGTAGTAATAAATATGAATTATGATCATGTGACCAGTTACAGAAACAAGTACTGCAATGATATGAATATTTCTTCCATGTTTTGCTGTAATTGCATTTGTATATGTGCATAAAGAAAATATCTTTCTTCTTTTCTCTCTTATCCCTTTATCTTATGAAGTAAGTTGTATTGTTCATGCCATCATATTTAAATTACTGGATATTGAGTTTAAGAGTGATTACCCAAGGGTCTGCATCCAATTCTGTAGAGATTTAATGCATTTCTGGTTTAATGCAGGACAGTTGAGTATTGTTAGGTGAAAAATGTTTGTAATTACTTTTTATTTAGAGATTAAGTTTGTTTGAAAGTGATGTGTATAACTACCAAGTTGACAAGGGTTGGACTGTGATGGTTATGTTCATGTGTCAGCTTGGTCAAGTAGCAGTGCCCAGTTGTCTATTCAAGCCAGCACTGGATTGTTATTGTGATAACATTTCATGGACTTAAATCATCAGTAAATTGATTGCATCTATTACTGATTACATCCACAATATACTAAGGTGAGCATCTTCAGCAATGAGAGACATTTAACCCAATTAGTTGAAGGCTTTAATGGGAGAAGTGGGGACTTCACCAGTCATAAGAGAGAATTTTCTGCTCCACTTCAGCCAGCCAGCTTCTCCTAGGGAATTCATTGAAAACCTTCACCGTATTTGCCAGCTTGCAGCCTGCCCTTCATAATTTGGACTTATGTCACAGTTGTATGAGACAGTTTTATAAAACCTCACATTTACAGATATCTCCTGTTCATTCTGTTTCCTTAGATAACTCTGACTAATACACTGAAGCTTTCTATTTTTAGAAGGTTTGCAAAATTGTGCATCAAAACATTTTTATGATGGCTATATTAAAATCTTTGCAGATAATTACATCTGCAATATTTTAGTATTGGTTCTTCTTTGTTGTTTTAATCATACAATTTGAGATTTCACTGCTCCTTGGTATTACAAATCACTTTGATTTTCATTCTGGATATTTTCAGTAGTATGTTATGAGACTCTGGGTCTTATATTTTAGCAAGCCTTTGCTGGCATTGCCCAGGCATGAAAAGACAGCACTACTTCATTTCTATCTAGCAGGAGTGGACGCCAAAGTCTCCCTCCACCTCTACTACCACTGAACTGGCAGGGACAAGGAGGGATGTGTCATTACCATCTGGCAAGGATGGAGGCTCAGGTTATTTTATTGTCCTCCACTCTAGTGTAGGAGAGCACCTTTTTTTACCCATGGTTATTATTCAGAGTAATAAGGTATAAAGATATTATCACTATTGTTTCTGTATTGCTAAATCACCAGTTTCCAAGTTCTTTACCTAAAAAGAGTAGGATTTTTTGGAGATATTTTGTTTTATATATTAAATATATGGATTTCAGCTATCCTTAGAGGAAGAATAATGAAAAATGTTTTTACTTTACCTTGCCCCAACAATTGATTTTTGAGAATTTTATTGCTGTCATAATTTTGAGGATTTATTTTGTTTTCTAAGTAGTATAGTCTAAGTTTTATCTCATATTTGCTATATATTCTCATCTCTCTAAGGATATTTATGATAGCTTTTCTTTCTGGGCTTTAAGTTTCCTTTAAGTTCTTTCTGTCAATTCTTTTGTTTTTATTTCTATCTTACATTTCAGAAGTATTCTTTTACTATCTGGCAACTTTTTTTGTCTTCTCATCATGCTTAAAAGATGAAAATATAATATGATTGGAATTGTGGCATTAACAGGGCTTTCCTGATTCATTTTCATTGTAGAATGATCAACTCTAGGCATTTAAGGGTGTGAGCTTCATGCTAGATATTGGTCACTTCTGATCTTTACTCATGAGCATATTGAATTCCTCAGACTCTGACTAACACAACTTGTCATCACAAAGGATCAGGATCTGCATGAGGAATGAGAGTTGGTGATCTCAACTTCCTGCAAATATTTTAAATTTAATTTTGCTTTTTAAGTATAGCATCATGTAGTCTAATTCAGAGAGCACTTGTTTTGTTTTTGTTTTTTGTTTTTCTTCATCAGAAAATGAACCTCTAGAATTTTGGGGGGAAGTAAGAATGTTCTAGTTTGCTAGCTGCCAGAATGCAATATACCAGAAATGGAATGGCTTTTAAAAGGGAGAATTTAATCAGTTGCCAGTTTACAGTTCTAAGGCCAAGAAAATGTCCCAATTAAAACAAGTCTATAGAAACGTCCAATCAAAGGCACCCAGGGAAAGATACCTTGGTTCAAGAAGGCCGATGAAGTTCAGGGTTTCTCTCTCATCTGGAAAGGCACATGGTGAACACGGTCAGGGTTCCTCTCTCATCTGGAAGGGCACATGGTGAACAGGGCATCATCTGCTAGTGTCTTCCCTCCTGGCTTCCTGTTTTGTGAAGCTCCTGGGGAGGTGTTTTCCTTCTTCATCTCCAAATGTCGCTGGCTGGTGGACTCTCTGCTTCGTGGTGCTGCAGTATTCTCTGCTCTCTCTGAGTCTCTCATTCTCCAAAATGTTTCCTCTTTTATAGGACTTCAGAAACTAATCAAGACTCACTCAAATGGGTGGAGACATGTCATCCCCTAATCCAGTTTAACAACCATTCTTGACTAAATCGCATCAGCCAGGGAGATGATCTCATTACAGTTTCAAATATACAGTATTGAGTAGGGATTATTCTACCTTT